>DWNA01000423.1:0-23973 GCA_018249835.1 Heliconius besckei | reverse complement strand
CAGTCTTCCGCCAATACTGTCTTACTGTGTAGCACCGGACTCCCTGCTCGCGTCGGTCGAGCCACTTTTATATATACTTAATGAACTTGGAAATTTCGTTAGCGCGATTCAGGATTTACCTTTGAATGTTAACTGCATTATTGTTTATTACACTTATGTTTTTTGTTTTGTTTTTTATATATATGATATTTGTATTGTTGTGAGTGGAGTTTTAATAAAAAATAAATATATAATTATTATTATGTTATATTTTTTAATTTTATTAATGTCTTAGACGAATATAAGCAATAATATTATTTAATTATTATTACTTTTACAACTTTTCCACTATTTAGTCGGTTTTAATAAATGCCCCGTCACGAGACCCTCAGGAAAAAGGCTTTCACTATATTCTTGTTAACTTAACAAGGGGTATGGGGGTACCCATAGCCCTTGTTAAGTTAGCAAATAATTAAATCAAATTAATCCATATGCTTAAATAAAATACTGTTAAATTAGTGTTGGTTTAGTTTCAGAAGTATGTGAATTTGTGTGTGTGGATGATAACTACGTGTGTCCGTTATTGACGGTTATGCAATAATATTATTATATTTGTGTTGTAAGTATATATTATTATTATTTTTTAATTTAATAATACTTCCAATTAATTGTTATTTATTTACTATGTACCTGCTGCTAATAATTACGATACACTTATTTCTTATTTTTATTTAGAAAAGTCAAAACGCGGCGTTGAGTCCCACCGCTCAACAGGCAATGCTTACGGAAACTTCGACGGAAAATGAGAAATGGAGTGTCTTAACACTAGGTTCCCTCTGCCTACCCTGCCGTGTCTGAGGCTAACACAAAAAAATAAAAAGAGGAGGTTGTTTATCAGTCAATAGTAGTAAGCTACTTTTTATCTGGAATTTGCATGGAATCGGGATTTCCGCAGCAGAAACCACGTTTGTCGTACGCGCGTATCAACCTCCTACCTACGATTACATAGATATGAACTAACTATAGCTATATTTTTCTAATATGACATTTTATACGAGCAAAATGCTATATAATCCCAAAATATTTAAATTACGGTTTATTTTCTGCATAACAGTATAAGATAGAACTTATATGAACACCAATTCTGTAGGAATAAACTAAAATATCTAAGTCATAAAATAAAATTAATTAACGAATAACAAACATATTTGGCACATGTTTAACTAGTATGACCTGCAGTTTGCTAAGTTAGTAAAAGAAATGATATAACAAAGGAAGTCCTTCTTTTTTGTAAGCTCTAATGGGGATCGACTTACTTAATAAATATCTAATTTCAATTATAAGCGGTCAAGTGCGAGTGCACCTTCACCCCCCCCCCTTCCCCTTTTAGTACAACGTCTCCATCTTTCTGGAATAAAATTTATTTACCACCGTAGCTGATAAAGTACGGCCTTGAGTTCTTTCATTCAACACGCAATGCGTTAAGAATTGTGAACGGAGTGTCTTAACACTAGGCTCCCTATATCTCTCCTGATGTATGCGGGATACAGCATGAAGCTTTTGCTTAAAGTATCACTTTACAGTTATAATAATTGTCACTAGCAACAACAAGATCTTGGAAACTCAAAATTTGGTAAACAAACACTGTTTGATATTACGAGGCCGGTCGTAGCGCGACAGGTTGTATGTTCGATTTCCAATCGAGGAAATTCAATATTTAATATTTTCATTTCTTCACTGTGGTGTCAATCTGTCTCTTTTAGAGACAGGTAACAAAACGGTTATTTTTTTCTCATATTTAATATATTCTCGATATAATAATAATATATTAAAATATCTAATTACGTCATCCCAAACTGCCGAGTCAGTACATTCCATTAGTCGTCTTCTCAGTGTTACAGCCATAAACATTTCTCACTTCTCAGTAATAAAACAAAGAAAGATGATTACTAGAATTAATAATCTACACAATGATGTCATCAACCGTTCGTAACTTAGTTGTAAGCTAGCATTAAGCAGAGAGTCTGTTGCAAAGCCTTAGAGTACAGTAGTGTTTTAATAAATATAATCTTTTAAATAAAAATTATATCTTTTTTAAAAAGCCTACCACGGCGTTTCGAACTTGACTTTTAATTTGACATACAATTTATTCTGCCATGTTAATTACAACAGTGGCTAAGCAACAAGGATTTTTTTAAGAAAAGGTCGTCCAAAATAAGCTTCCTGAACGCATACATGGTGTGGGCCAGTCGTGAATCAGGGGCACAAGGAGTGCTGCAAAATAAACTGGTCGTGGGTTCGATCCCTATTCGAGGAAAAGTGGGGAGTATCTTAATACGAGGTTTCCTCTGTCTTCTCTGCTGTGTGCGGGATCGGATAAGCGGTTTGGCCCTGGTTGCGTCACAAACAGACAGACAGAGTTACTTTCGAATTTATAATATAGATTTGAATGTTATATAGCATATAACTTTTTGTTCAGGACAAAGAAATGCGTATCATTGAAATGTAATGATGCCGCGAGTAACGTAGTGGGATTTGAACCTGCACCTCTTGGAAAACATCCAACTTTGGACGGATTCAAAAGCATATTTGATGTATTTTCAAAAAGAATATTTAACAGAGTATTATTAAAAAGTAATTATTAGCTAATTTCAAGCTGAGATTAGTATTTTGTATGTGATAATCAATTGCAAATATACAATTGTACATATTATGTGCTAACACTGACTGTATTAATAAGAATAGGACGATAAGTAAAATGGTAATCCCATGACATTATCTTTTCATGCAAAAAAATATTTTAAAATAAATTTAACAATTGAATAATAGCTTAAAAAATACATTGTTATCGCAATCCATCTAGGGCATATCAAAGTCATAGGTGGAACGGCACCGATCGATGTTGCAGCAGCTTTCTGCCCGGCGCAATATCCGGTACCAACGGGTGACCTAAGGGTGAAAGGGTGGCCTGGTGAGGCGCCCCTGGTACTGTGGGGAGATGGGCATGAGGTGGGCATCGTGCTCCCTGCCCCGTAGATCAGGTGATTTCCTAGCCAGCGCGTAATCGATAAGGATGCTGGCTAATAAAGTTAATTCGACGAAATTTACATTTACTTGATATATTTTTTTGTTGCTATCTTCATTATATTAGTTAAATTTAAATATTTGAATTGCGATAGTATTTGTTACTATTATTTGAATAAAGCAATACATTTCCCATTCCTGAAATCCACGGCTTGCTTAAAACACATGTTGAATTAATAATAATTCTGAAATATAAAAAATATATATTAATAATAAAAATAATGTGGTTGGTAAGTTTAAATAATAAGATATGACAATAAATTTAACTTAATTAATTATTTAATTGTGACCAATAATTTTCAGTGAAATAAAAAATCTATTTTTTAAGCTTCAAGCTGTGTCCCGCACACAGTAGGGTAGGCAGAGGGAACCTAGTATTACGACACTCCTTCCCCCACTTTCTGCCGAATTTTGGAGGCATTGCGTGTTGAGGGGCAGAACTCAACGCCGCGCTTTGCCAATTGTAAATTTAAATAAATATTTCACTTTATCTATATTTCATTTTCCTAAAAATAATAGTATTGCCAACAGTACTTTTTCCACGAATTATTTCATGTAATACACAGATGGCGTTACTGAGCTGTGGAATATTCTAGAACTTCTTCCCCATGGCTTCCCCACCTACAATTGTAAACGGGGCCACCCTGAATCAACAGACATGCGCACGCAGCTCGAATCTAGGGCCAGAGAAAATCTAGGCATTGCAATTACAGCTCAGCTGCTTTGATGACGTATGTTGTGCTTCTTGTGCTTCGTTAGTGTTACATTGTGTAATTGAATAAATCAAATGTGAAGTTACACACTTGGAAGTTATTAAGCAAGCCAGTAGCGCTTTTGGACTGTGGCCTAAGTATTTTTTAATTTAGTTGATAATATATATATATATATATATATATATATATATATATATATATATATATACATATATACATACACTTATATACACTTATATTTATAATTATACTTATATTGCTTTTTTATGCGACTAGGATATCAAAGCTCATGCGTGTTGTGCGATTGTTTATATTTTTAACAGCTTTTGTAAAAATCTTGCAAAATAATTAATAATTACGCTAATTATAAATAATTAAAATAATTAATTATATACGCGTCTGATTGAAGATGAACGTAGAACGCGTTTATCTTATTTGTTTTCATCTTATTTCTTTTTTTTTATCATATTTCTTATTTATTATTGATTTATATGCGAATATAAATGTATGTTTATATGCTTTTTAAAGAGACTTTTCTTATTATTTTTTTCCTTAATTTTTAGGAGCCCATCCTAAAAATTTAAACAATCAAGTAATTAAGTCCGCCAATTCAAGACAGCACTTAAGCACAATGGCCGACAACGAATACGCAGTTGATAACGCCGACTTAAACAACTTAGATGATGAACCGATGGTTGAGGGCAACGCTGCTGAACCACCTGCGGTTTGATATATATATATATATATATATTTTCAGCTCCACGCTGTATACCACACACAGCAAGGTAGGCAGAGGGAATCTAGTATTATGACACTACGTTCCCCATTTTCTGCCGAATTCTGGAGGCATTGCGTGTTGAGTGGCGGTTGAGAACTACGCCGCTCTTTGCCTCGACACCAGAGCGAAGAAATGGAAATATTTCTATAATATAAAAATAAAATAAACGTAAATAAATATTTCACTTCCTCGAGTGGGGATCGAACCAACAACCGTCGCGTTGCAGTCACACAATTGTGCCGTTACGCCACGACGGCCTCTTGATATAAATTCAGAGAAGAATATGATTCTGATTATTCTCTCTTATTATTTTGTGTACAAATATATATAAGTGTAATCTAATTGCAGCAAAATGAAGCTGAAAGGATAAACTTCAACATAAATGTTCCTTATCAAATGCGATATTTCCAACATCAGCTGCAACAAGCGCCCGCTGCTAGACCTTACTATGGTAAGACAACATTTTGTAGAAAATATTTTTTGCATAAGTAACTATTTCGTTTTTTATTGTATAATTTTTTTGAAGACAGTTGTGGTGCTGAGGCAATAGCGTGTGACGGTGTGAGTTCGAATCCCACTAGAGGAAATGAAATAATTAATATGTTTATTTCTTCCGCCACTCAGCACAGGAAAATGGGGAGCAGTTTAGCGCTTTATCTGTCTACTGCTGTATAGGGAACACAGCATAAAACTAATTTCTTTTTCTATTTACACTTTATAATTTATTTTAACAGGTGATTGGGCTAGAGTGGAGCGAGACTATAGAGCAGCTGCCGAAGAGCGGGAAGAAGCCGCCGCACGAGCTGATCGCCATTCTGGGGGTAACTTATTTTTTTATTATTCAATTATCACTTCTATATGAAGACAATCAAAGAGCCTTAAGTCATTTTAATTGTAAATATTTTTATTTACTTTTCTAGAAGGACATGAAGCTGCCGATCATCGCGGAGAACGTGGAATGGGTATGGATCTAGTTGAATTAAAATGTTTAAAGTAATCTAATGTAAATCTAATCTATTTATTAAATTACTAGCGGAAGCTCGCAGCTACGCTTGCGTATTTAAGGGTGAATTCTTATTAGAATATGATTCTTATTAGAATATGAACACATGTTTCATGGGTTATTACCCATGAAACATGTGTTCAATGAAATATTTTTAAGAATCTAAATTTCAAATTTTATAAAAATCGGTGGCGATTTAAGAATTTTCCCATACAAACTTTCAACCCCTTATTTGCACCCTTAAGGGGTGAATTCTAGAAAACCATGAAACATGTGTTTAATTATATACGTTTAAGATTCTGAATTTCAAATTTTATAAAAATTGGTGATGATTTAAAAAAAACCTATACAAACTTTCAACCCTTTATTTGCACCCTTAGGGGGAGAATTCTAGAAAACGATGAAACACGTGTTCAATTAAATACTTTTAAAAATCTAAATTTTAAATTTTATAAAAATCGGTGCCGATTTAATTTTTTTTCCATACAAACTAAGAACCCCTATTTCACCCCATTAGGGTTAAAATTTTTCAAAATCCCTTCTTAGTGGATGTCCAGATTACGAAAGTAAATATTTGTCCAAATTCCACGTTTTTACGCACAGCGGTTACGGCTGTGCGTACGTCTTACCTCAGTCAGTGAGGACAAGTCCTTTTATATATATAGATTATTAATTTCAGGACCCCCACGATCTGTGTCTCCAGTGCCACCACTGCCCTTTGCCCCCGAAGAGATGAGTGATGACGAACCCGACCGGGGCGAGGAGCCCAATATTCATGACTTGGCGCATGCCATAGACAACATCGTTAGTATTTAAATAATTGGCTTTATTATTATATGTAATTAGTACTTTAAATTATAATATATAATAATATTATATGTTTATTTTTGTCGGCATGCCTACACTCGACTTTTTGTCGGGTTATCTGTACATCCAGTCCTGAGGTCTTCAGAAAAAAGGATGTATGCACTGCTCCTTCTACGTGCATTAATTGTTTTTTTTCTTGATAATGGACGAATTTGTTAATTTGGTGTGTGTGAACTAGAGGATGAATATTAAATGTGTATAATGTGTGAAATATATCGTTATTTTATTATTTTTCTTACATTATTTTTCAGAATGTCCAAGGACCACACGAGCGGCAAATTCGCCAGATGTACGAACGCGAGCAGATGCGATACGACAGACATAATTTTGTGGGTACCTTTGAAGAGACCTTTTTGTAATAATTAATATGGTTATCCCCAAATAATATTCAATTTTTATATTGTTACAGAATTCTTCGCCACCGGAGCCTCGGGACACATATACTCCTTAAATATAAGTCCTTTACTTTAATTATTAATTATTATTAAAAATATTTTGTGAAAAATGTACCTATATTTAATTAAGATCTATTTTATATTAAACTATTCTATTTATAAAAAAACCTCCTGGTCTCAATTAGAAATAATATTAATTATTCTTTTATAGTTTTTTTTTTTAAATATTTTATTCTGATTTCTATAGTTGTTAATAAATTATATTAATCATAAGTCTGAATTAGTGTACTGTATATTACTTTTATTGTATAGTATAGTAATTGTTAGTTTATTTATAAATTAGTTGTTACTGAGAATTTAATAGTTGTAGAAAAAAAAATATTTAGGTCACTACCCAGTACTGTAATAGATGAATGTTTCATTTAAAAATGTTAGAATAATAATAGTTAAATTAATATTCGATGTCTTGCAACATCCAAATTTTACCTTCTTACAAAGGGAATTTTCAATTGATTGTTTATTTTTTTAACTTTATTACATTAGCAAAAATAAATATTTTCTTAAGAGTATTTTGAAATCTAGTTATCGGATACGACGGTTCGATGTTGATCCGGTCAATTATACTTGTCAACATATTTCATAAAAAAATATTTTTCATCGCCTCATAGTAATTTTGAATATTTTTTTTATATTATATTTATATACAATACAGCCTTCATATGATTAAAATTAAAAAAAATAATTAGGGCTAAGAAATTTAATTTACAAAAAATTTTGTTTAGGAATTTAATATTATGTAAAGTGTTAAACATGAGCTATGATGGTAAGTGAGCGGAAAGAGAGGTAGCGGAAGACCTCGGTGGACCTTCGAAAACACAGTATCATAGATACTGGAGGAAGATCACGTAAAAAGCATAAGGATCTCCCGGAGGGCTATGAAGAGATTAATGTTGAGACCGTAGCGTTTGGTGCTCCGTTCTCTCTGACAATCTCGCTAGGGATAAAGCGTGAAGCTATGTATGTATGTTTGTATGTATATGTGAAACACAAGCTTTAGTTTTTATATCAGCCTAAATTAAATTAAATTGTATCTGTAAATTCTATTTTATATTGCTAACTACTACTGTTCCTCGTAAGAATAATAAAATGTATTTTTTAAATATTTCTATTAAGTTTTTTAAAGAATTCTTTTAAATAATTGTAGGGTATATATAATGTATGCGTTACTTTTCCACTGTTGATTATAATTATGATGGTTATTGAAGAATAACATAAGGGCAGTATATATCTCGACAGATTGGTAAAATATTTTACACAATTAGTTCGTTTTAATAATTTAAGTCATCATGCGCACTAAAGAAAATTAAATATTTTGATATCTATTTATAATGATTTATAAAAAATATTATTTACAACTTTACAGGTAAGAAGCTCTTTTTACATTTTTTTTGTATTTGTATTAGATTTAGTAGATATAAAATTTAAAATTGGTTAGACAATCTAGATGCCAAATTGAGAATTTTAAATGACAAAAATTATGTATTCTTTAGAGGTAAATTGTATATTATTTAAATAAGTTTAAAATTAGTTGGACAATTTAGCCGTCCCTGAGATTAGGCCTTGACGCAAGGAAATATGGAAGTGAAGATTGGAGCTTTCTTTTGATGGACAATTATTACGGAGAAAGAAAAATGTATAAAAACTTTTGTACAAAGAATAACATTCAATGTCATTATATATGCTTAACGAATATGACTATGATCAATAAATATCTGGATGGTACATGCATTTTATTTAATCCTGTTGTTTTATTTTCCTAATTCGACTAGAAACAATGTTTAACTAACGGAGACACCCATTTGCCAAAACGAATATATAATCTTTAAATGCTTTATTTACAATTCAACACAATAAGACAGTCGCCATCACTCCAGACGCCATCTTCAATCTGTAAATAGTATAAAAATGTTATAAAATAAATATATTTTTAAACTTTAAGTCTTATATATGCCATATAATAAATGTGACGATGTGACTTATTAATTTCTTCTCTCGTTATTTTGAGCTCATCTACTAGTTCCTAGTAATATATATAATATTTGCATTACCATTATAAAATTTATTTTTAATTCTTGTTAGATGGAAAAATTTATTAAAATAATAAAATGATTTTTTCTATCTTTAAAATTATTTGATTTTATGTAAAAAAATGGCGTTGCCATCGGACCATAAGCTAAACGAAAAATCAATACATCTCTTTATAAACCCCCTAGTATACACCCCGTGGGGTGTGAGGTGGGAAATTCCCAGGTCGTCACACATGCGCACTATACCTGAGCCTGGGTCTAGCTACCTGGATCTGGGCTAGATCTTAGGCATTCTACTTTCTGCTCTGACACTATGATGGCGTATATTGTAAATTTTATTTTCTTTTTAGTTCTGTTTGGTGTATAGTTGTAACTAAATTAGATTATATCAGTTATATTAGGAATCATTAATATTCAAAAATGGTGATCGGATTCTTCTAATTGTAAGTATATTTATTTATAATTTACATTTTATTAATGTATTATTATTTATTATTATCTATATTAATATATATTATATATATAATTTTAATTGTGTGATTTTACAAAAACATTTTATAACGTGAAACAGTGGGTTTGTTTTGCGATCGTGCATATATATGCGAATATGATATTAAGTATATTCTTAAACTTATTTATTATTAATGCTGGTGCATTTATATTATAATTATTAGCAAAATGGCGATTGATAATTTCGCACGGGCGTCGTACCTTTCCAATATAATCGTTACGTTCGCGTCTGCGCCGTTACAATTAATATGCCTACCTCCCGGCAAATGCCATTTTGAATTGCATCCAGGAGGGATGCAATTCAAAATGGCATTTGCTAAGAAATAATATAATATAATATGATATATTCGTTTAAATTTGGTGAGAAATAAAAATAAATAAATTAAAATACTTCAGCCAAAATAAAAACACATGATTTTCATTATTAATTATATATAGCTCGTCGCATCTCGCGTCTGCGCTTTAAATGAAACACACCCAAATAACGTTCTTAAATATAGTACTCGTACATTATCAATAGAGCATGTAAGCTTCAAATAATTATTTTCTTAGCTATCAGCTTCAAATCAAATCTTTGCATTAGGTTTATATTTACATTACGGGCGGCGAAGAGGGATGTGACATTTTTTTCTTGTTATCTAAGCTTCCAAGCCCAATAGGTCTCTATGGCGCTCCCCATCTAATAGGTTCATATTATACATAAATATGATCATTTCTGAATTTCATATTAAGATTCAGTAGGGAACGTAGGGTACGTTCCCAGAAACAATCACTGCTCACTCTTTATCGTTTTGGTCTAATTCCTTGAATATTAAAGCTGCCAGATTATGGTCTTCTTTACCAATTGAGATCATGCCAAACGTTTACAAAAGGCACTCTTATTGACAGACATTATATAGTTTACATATATAATGTCTGCAATAAAATATATTGTATTTTATACAATTTTAATACACATTTTTATTCATAAAATTTATTAAATATTTTTGTTTCAGTGTGAATGATCCAAACAAGAAATCGACAGAAATAAATTTGGAATTAATCAATCCAAACTAACACTGGTGCCTTTAGTTTCTGAAGTTAATACGGAACTGCAATTTTACAGAAATAATAACTAATAAGATATGGATATTAACATCTTTAGCGTCGACGACTCGGTAACTATAAAATATAATATTTATATAATCTGATTTCATTTTAAAGAAATTCTATAATAATTTAATCGTTATATTTAGCAGTTGTCCAATTTTACCACAACTTTTGGAAACATTCGACAAACTCAAAATTATATGAAAGAACACATTACTGGACATGGACACCCATGCGTAGTAATCAGCTACACAGACACCGGAGGCTGACGGAGAGTTTGAAGGTAGTTATAATATATCTATAGTAACATATTTAATTCTTATTAAACTTCGTTGATGTTTGTTATGTGAATTTATAGAAAGTTAAATAACTTTTTAGGTTCTCCGACAACCTTGTCCAAAACTGGGGTCATAAAACGCAGAGAAATACGAAAAATAATTTTCGTAAAATAAATTTAATAATTTATAACTTATTAATCTACAATTTATATATATATTAAATTAGATAATTTATTGATATATTAAATATATTGTGCTATTTTACAGAAAAGAAGGACATTCAATGCGACAGATTTATGACAACAGGCCTTCCACGATGAAGATATTTTCTGGTCACCAGCAACCAAAGGATAATTTTGTAAAATGTTTTCTCATAAGTGAGCGATGTAATTGATTATTAATATTAGTGTTAAATAGTTAAATATTAATGAATAATATTATTTTTTCTTAAAAAAAACAAAAAACAAAAAAAGTATGTTATAATAATTGTTCATTGTCTTCCTTGTTAAAATAGCATTTGTTTTTTTAACTCTTTATATATAATTTTAAAGTTTTTTTTCTTGGAAAATCTATCTTGAGTTTTTTTTCTTGGAAAATCTATCTTGTTATTTCGTATTTAAATCAAAATTATTGAACATTTTTGGTTAATGTTAAAAAATGTTGGCTATTAATGTTATATTTAAAAATGTTAACTATTAAAGTCTCTATTTGTATAGCATTTACAGAATATCAATTGGTGAGTCAAGCTAGATTATTAGTTGTAGTGAAAACACGATTAGATATCGCGTAGATTATTTAATAAAAACAAATGAGATTTCTTTGTACATATTGCATAGAAGAAGCTACATATAATTGCACCATATTCAGTTTATTCGGTTTAAGTAAGCATTATTAATTCTTAACCTTATTATTCAAATAATTTCAAAATATCAAACAAATTATTATATTATTTTTAAGTGAAAGATTTTTTTTTTTTAATTATAATTTTTTACTTGGTTTTTATAACAGTATCAGGATGTTTAAACCTGAATATGAATGTGATATATATAGTTTCTTCTAAAGATATCTCCCCAAAATTTAATCTTATAATTTTCTATCACTGTCTCGCTTTTTCAATAATTTGCAAAATTCGGTATATAATATAAAGAACTATTATTTATTGATTAGTATAAGAATTAGGTCGGGCTAATTTATAGGTTGCGTGCTACCGGTAAAATACCACCAAGTAATTCTGTCTATCACCCATAACGCTAAAATGAGAATGAATACCTTGTGAGTAAAGTTGAGGCCGGTCGTAAAAGTGTGCTGCAAAACCGAATGGTTGTGGGTTCGATCCCCACTCGAGAAAATGAAATATTTATTTAAATTTATATTTTCATTTCTCCGCTCTGGTGTCGAGATGAAGCGCGGCGTTGAGTTCTGCCAGAATTCGGCAGAAAGTGGGGAACGGAGTGCCTTAACATTAGGTTCCCTCTGCCTACCCTACTGTGTACGGAATAAAAAAATAATCAAAAGTAAACCACGTCTGTTCACACATCTATAAATTAGCTTAGTTTCTATTAGGATTAATATAATGATAGGTTAATATCTATAGTATAGGTGACATATGAAAGTTGCAAATCCCATGGAGTGGCACGCGTCACGCGCACAGCACGTGACAGCTACGGGCTGTAGTGTGTAAATATATAGAAGTAGAAGTAGATAAAATTCTTCTCCATTCTTTATTCTTTGTTGTTAACACCATCATTTTGTCTGAAATAGGTTGATCGTAATTTTTTTTAGTCACTTATTGGGTATTTTTTTTTTATTTTATTACTTTATTCTACGTACTTAAACCTAACGTAAAAAATAATTACAAAAAGTAATATTGTTTTATATTATTATAGTATTTAAAAGTATAATTATTTTTTTTCATTAATTTTTAATAATTTAATTATGTCTTCAATATCATTTTTATTTATAGATACTTATCTTTTTTCGCTCACTTTCTAATTTTTATAGTTTATATATTAGTTTACATTAATTATGCATTAAATTAAAATTAAATGTCTTTGATTAACTAAAATTATTTCGTTATGTTATGTTAATAATTTAACATAAATATAACACTGTTGTCTGTTATTGGTATAAAGTTATCTTAAGGAATTAGATAGTAATTAATCATAGTATAAATTACCCTATAAGTTGACATTTTATTTTTTCGGCGAGATTGAGTAAGTCGTCTTGCCTTGAACTTGAACGGAAAATGATCGTAGTGTGTAAATAAGTAGTGGCTGCTCGTCAGTCAGTAGACAATGTAGGGTTTACGCTAGTTCTATGGTAGCAGTTTAGGGTTTAAATTTTTTTTAATGCGTGATTTGAAAATAAGTTACATTTCGCATTCGTTACTTGTTTTAGATCCTCCTCCTTTGTTTTATATAAAATTTTATAATAGTAAATTATGTTTATTTACTCTTTCTATTAATCTAAGAAACTTTTGCCTATCGTCTCCTATTCTATTTGTTCTTTTCGGTTGTGGTAAATCTGTTTTCTTTCGCGCACGTAGTAAGACACTTAAGCATAACTATAATGTACTAAATTTACTAAGCACTATTAGGACAATTTGCTATTAAATATATTATATTGAAGAAAGTTACTTCTAATGAAGATATAAAAAGTTTATTTTTTTGAGCTACTACTTATATTTTACTAAATAATAGCTAAAATAAATAAACTACAAAAAAAAAATTAAAAAAATATAATAATTCAAAAATATGAATAAAAGAATATGTTAGTTATTGTAAAGTTTAAATAAGTTGTAAGCTACATATTTTTTGTACTTTTATAGTTATAAATAATCTTGTATATACAATAGGGTGAAATTTCGCATATACTCGTACATTCGTCTAAAAAATGAGATAATTAAATATACCTAGAGATTGTTTTAACCCGCGCTTAACAGGGTCGGAGGATGGGGAATCTGGGAACCTAGTGTTATAACACCCAGTTGCTATTAAGACACTTCCGTTCCTCACTGTGTGCCGAATTCTCGAGGCATTGCGTGCTGAGAGGTGGAACCCAATGTCGCGCTTTGCTTCGTTACCAGAGAGAGTAAAAGAAAATATGTTTAAGGAACCCACAACCGTCTCGTTTATAGGCGCACGCTTATGCCCCTGGGCCATGACGGCCTCATATTTATTTCACCCTATTTTATATGCAAGGTATGCTAGGAATAAAATTTTATTTTTTGTAAACCTTATACGCAGGTCATAGTGTCGAACAGAAAGAGAATGAACTTTTTACCCTAAGTTGGCGTTATAAAATCAATAACCGTATTCATTTTGACATTTGGAAGTTGTCTTTTATAATTCATATTTAATTGTTGCCATTTATTTCTTATGTTATTATTATGGGACGTTTCTAAAGTAATGGTGAGAGTTTGTAGTTTTATTTTTGGAGTGGATAAATATTCGTGTTGGAAGGCCCCCTGGTCTCGTCTGACCTTTTCCCACCCTTCTGGTTAAGAAGTCAGTCTGAAAAACTACTTTATGAAATTGATGAGATGGGATTTTCAGTACTTTGTAACCTTAATAGATACTTTAATAGATTACAGTTTTCATGATTTTTACTTCTTATTATGTCCAATTATTCTCAGTAGTAAGTTTACTGCCTTTCTATATAATAATTATTTTAGTGTTACTAGGTGATAATGGTGGTAATAAATGGTGATAATAAAAAAATGGGTGATAATCACCCATTTTTTTTTACTCTGTTAAAGTTCATGTTATCACGGTACTTTATCACGGTATTCTAGTTTTAATACTTTATATATTCTTAGCTTTCTTTACGGTTATTTAAACCAAACCTAATCTATATAAGAATATACTAATATTTCATATTAATCGGTTATAAGGATTTTTCTTAAAAGATCCATCTTTAACTTTCTACGCTTTGCTCGGTGTTCTCGCTTGGGCGTTGTTGCTTCTAAAGATGAGGATAGGAGTACTGGTTGAAACAACTCAATTTTCCTCAAACTTAAAAATGAAAGAGAAATGGAAAACTTAAAAATTGTAATTACTAAACGCTCCTTGCTTAGCATTTTCAAAACAAATAGTAATTAGAAAACGGTAAAGTGTATATAGGGTTTGAGCTAACTTATACCTTATCTTTGGAGGTTAACACATTTTCATTTTGATAACCATTTTAAAATAATAATCGTATATCCTAGTTGTTAGTATCAAGATCTTGGTTTTTTAAGAAATATTGCTGAGGTTTAACACAAATTTTCTCATAATTCTGCCTCATAATAATGCCTAAGTTAAAAAAAATTGAATCTAATATTTGGTACAGTCGTTTGATACGAATTATTAAGAAACCTGGAAATTAATTGGTTTTAGTTGCATCTTTATAATTAAAAGGTGTTTTTTTTACAAACTTTATAACATGTTTCTCTTTATTTATTTTCCATCTACAATTTTGATTGTTTTAATATTTAACATATTTCTTTATAAGAACTAACATTGTTTCCTAATAACTATGCCGCGACCTTATATAATATTAGTTATAAGTCAATATTAATCGTTAGAATAAGAATTTTTAATACTACACTATTATTATTTATTGTATTAATATATTTTAATTTATTATTTTATTTTGTCTTTTATAAATAATGTTGTTGTTAAAACTTAAACTTTGTTTAAGTTTTTGTTAATTTAACTAATATAGTTAATTAATTTAATATGTTTCATTACATTATTTTTAGGTAAAATTATTTAAAAAAAACTATTAATTATTCTTTTAAGTTATTTTTTTTTTGAGATTCGTCAATTTATTTAGTATAAATGTTTTAATTGTCTATATATTAATAAATGTTGTGGTGTGTTATATTGTTTTATTAATCGTTTTTTGGGGGCTTTGTGGGGGCCCATTTAGTGGGAGGCGAGTCACCGTCCACCAACCATTCAATTTGAGACTATTGTAAATGCGGACGTCCGGTAGTCATTCAATAGCCCAGTAGCCAGTCCACCCTAATTCCATTCCATAGACCTAGTTTAGATTTCCATATTTTTCATAGTTCCTACGCATTAACCGGCGACCATCTCTGGGCAATTACCTGTGGTTACTCAGAGATGGATCCTGGCTGATGCGTTAAAGTGTTAAAAAGCTGGGCATATTTCTATTTATACTGCGTACGGTTAGGTTAGGACTTTAAGACATTTATTAGTAATAGGGATTAGTGTTAAGGAATCTTCAATATCGCATAGTTAAGAAAAGGCTACCGAGACTTCGTCAAGGTTATTAATTATTCTTACGTCTTTATTACAATTATCGGATTTTATTTAACAACTGGGGCCACGTATTAGGGGAGAACGTTAGAATAGAAAACGTTGTTTGCGATTTATATTAATAAAGATAGAAGAAAGATAGAAATATATGTATACTTATAGTTGTTAGTATAATGTAAATAGTATCGAGTGGAATGTTATGTGCGTTGTGTATATTTGCGTTTTTACACCTATTAAGAGTTATTTTTCCCATAGGTATATGTATTTGAAATATTCATTTTGTAAAAGAAAAACAATAATAAAATCTTGTAGGTATGTACTCATTAAACTTGCAGTAATACTAAATATATATTTAAATTTTAGCGTAAAAATATTTTTAATAATTATCTTGCAAAACAAATAGAAAAGGAATAACAGCAAAAACAAATTTTATCACTTATAATTACATTATATTATTATACAATTACTTTATAATTTGCTAATAATGATCTATTAACAACCTAGTAAAAAATCACATCGACTACAACTCATGTAACCTCACATTTGCGAGGGCAAAATGTGTCTTCGCCTTCAGGCTTAAATTAGTAACTTTTAATAGCAAATGAAAAGAGCGGGCATTTTGACGTTGACAGTTGACACATTGCAGTACTATATTTGACAGTTGACATATTGTAGTACAGAAGTCTCCTAAGTGTAGATATAATATGTATCTTACAGTAAAAATGTTACATATAATTATAATTAACTAAAAAGTAATGTCCGAACCATATACGAACTGAACATATAGCACCATTGCATTGCACACCTATCGAATTTAAGACGAATTGCCGTTACTGAATAAAAAAAATATTGTTGTTTCATTTCTCTTAAATAAGGTACCGTAATAAATAATTCATTAATTCGTAATATCACTTTTCCAGAAAGAAAAAGAAAAACGAAACATGTACAGTCCCTTTACACCGACATGCTTCAGATTCAGACACCCGAGAGTTAATTATCTCGATTCTAAAAGTATTTTATTGTTTTTAAAATAATCGAGTAAATATTTCAGTCATCCATTCAATAAATAATAAAATATTGTAAAACAATTATTAATAACAATAATAGTACATTATTTAATAAAGCATAGCTTTTTTGCGGAAAGTTGAACGGTAAACAGGTTGTCAGTTAATAGTTTTTCATTTCCATGAAAGAGAATCCATCGCGCGCTCGACAGTAATAAGTAGATGTTATTTAATTAATGTAATGTGCTATGGTCGGTAAAAATGTTTCTATGAATGACAAGGTCATTTTAAAATATAATTTCTAAGAGTAATAAATATACAAATGACTTCATCTCTTACTCATGTCTTAAGAATTTCTATGGGGCCAGAGTGGGAAAAAGCCATTTTTTATTTTTAAGTAAATTAATATAGACAAATAATATTCACATCTTCGAAATGGACACGTACTTAGTTTTATGTAGCGTAATTTGTACATATTTGATTCTGTTATTTAAGTAGGGTTAATTGCTACTATATAATGCTAGGGATAATTTGGCACACCAATTTATATTAACAACAAATTAAGAGAACCATAGAATTCAACATAACACTAGAGTGTGGGACTGTCTTAATGTCGTAGATATACTGTCCTGTCATAAATTATTTAATCTGTGGCTTGTAAGAACAAAAGTGTTAAATTCGTTATATATTTTTTACCTAGTATATGTTTCTTGCTTTTTTACCATTCTTCGTTTTTTTGGGAAGAGTTTAAATTATTTGGATTCCAAGTTGTTATAAAATTACAATAATGAATCAGATGCTGCCAGTTAATGAGGTTCTGAGTGATAAAATAACTAAATTAGATTGTACACTTATTCCAAGTGGATTAAAAAGAAATGAACGGGACTTGAGGTAAGAAAATTCACATGTTTAAATAAATTTATTAAATATAAAAAAAACATAGTTAAAAAAATACGATGGAAGAAACTTTAAGTTAAATGTTATAATGTAGAAAAACTGAACATATGACAAGCCTGTTCAAATTTTGGTTTTTATTACAGTAAAGCGATAAGTTATACTTGAATAGACTTTTGATATTATAGACATACAATGAGATATAAAAACAAAATTCAAACAAGAAAGCCAAGAACTGCCTGACTACCTGATACGGAATTAAAAACATTATGTATGAGGGTAGCTATTTAATAAGTTGCCAAATAGTATAAAGACATGTGCAACAGTAAAAGAATTTAAGAAAAATCTCAAATTATATGTATACTCCTTGCTTAATTACTATTTTTTTACTTATTAAAATGATACCTAACATTTTGTTACATTCGAACACTGGAAATTGTTTATTTACGATAACTTTAAGTAGTTATATATTAGTATATAAGTGAAAATTATTCTTTTGGGTGAATGAGTGTCTATAACCTTATATTACTCACAGTTCCCCATTTTGACTCGTGGGGCGCATTCTAAAAAAATCTATATCATTGCATTAGAAACTCTTGGATAATCTTGTTTTTTTAATTTAATCTCATCTAAGTATCTATGTTTTGAGTCTGGTATTTCCAGTTGCCTTTGTCTATTTGCTACTAAATGTTTATGTATTTTTACTTGAGCTAGACTTGATTCTCATTAGTGCGAACACCTTAATTTTGGGCTTTGTTATGTTACCTCACTTTATCAATTGAAAAAAATTATTCCCTTAAGTGAAAATTTTACCCACAACCATCACATTTATTTTATTGTTAATTACCAAACTGCTGCACTACAGTTGATATTGTTATCATAATTTATTTTTATAAAATATTCATATTTTTAAATGTTTCTGTAAGATGTAACCTTTCGTTTCATAGGATAAAATTAAAAACCCTATGCGAGCTGATTGACTCCCTTGGAGATAAGTCTGCAAGGGCACAAAAACTGAACAGTATTATAACCACAGCAGAGAAACTCCGAAATTCTACACACTACGTGTACATTCTAAAAGATGCTGATGCAAATAAGTAAGTTATATTTCATTTTACACTGCATTTTTGTTTCTTACATAAAATGTTAATTTTTTTAGTTAGTTAGTTTTAGATTTTTATAAGTTCTTATAATAATCCTATATTGCACAGTTTGAATTCTATTTTATACATGTTTAAGTAGCAAATAGATTACTTTGGAAATTATAAGTAAATTTAAATATGGCACACACTACACTTTAAGTACATTATATTTATTTCTAATATGTTTTTCTTACTATAATTTTACTGTGTTCTGTACTGTGGATGTTATGTTATTAAGATTGGGGCTGTTGAGGCGCAGTGGCACAGCATGAAACTGTGACCAAAAGGTTGTAGGTTCAAATCCCATTTATATAAATGAATCATTTATTATTGTGTCCTCTGGGGATAAGAGTTCTAGTTTAGTTTTTATTTTTGTTTTTTATATTGCAGGGTAGGCAAAGAAAAAATGTACTACAGAAGAGACATGCAATCATTCTATTTGTTCTTGTAAAACCTAAGACAAGTCATAGCCCGCATCAATATCTGCAATGCGGCAAATAAATTCCAAAGATTGCATACCCCTTCGTTAGTTAGTTATGTTACGTTATTTCGATACTTACTTTGGGCCAAAATAAAGAAATGTCTATTTAGTGTAAATGGAACTTTAAGGCATAATGCGACGGTCTGCTTCTAATTTAGTAAGAAAATGTATACTATACATTATTGAATCACGCTGTATCCCGCACGTAGCAGCGTACGCAGAGGGAACCTAGGGGTAGGGCACTCTGTTCTCTACTTTAGTGGCATCGAGTTACCATCACATGCTATCGGGTGGCATGCTAATGTTGTCCAAAGCTAATACTTATTACATATTTATTTACCTTTCATCTATTATTATTTTTAACCCCCTATTTTATTAGTTTTTTAACTATTTTTATAATTATTATGTTAATATTATTATTATTATTTTTATAAAATTAAAATGCTTGGCTTTTATTTGTTCTAAATGTCAGTGCGAATTCACCTACATGTTATTATTTTAGGATATTTCATACAATGTCTGTAGAAGTTCATAATGTATGTTATCATTACTATCGTCTTAAATATAAGAATGTAACAGAAGCTCCCCTCATAGTTGCTGCAGTAACTCCACGGTCCGCTCGGTAGGTGCTCTGTCAGGTGTGACCACATTCGACCAGCGTGACGCTATGCTATAAGATTGTATTGGATATTCTGTTTTACGTGGGAGGTTTTATATCAAAATGTCTGTCTACGATTAGAAATACTGGGGGTTTTTAGTTAATTCTTGAAAGACTTTAGGAAAATTACTTTCTATCTGTATGTTTCACCTAATCCCGGAAACCACTGGACGACTAGCGACTACTGTTAATAAATAATTCAAGATAATATTTTTCTATATTTAAAAATATGCTGGAAATTCTAACAAAAAAAATGTAAAGTTAAACACGTTTATATTATGTACCTATAACAAATAATTCTATTGAATTCGTATGAACTATGTGAAAGAAACGCAATGCGTCAATTTCTCATTACGCTAATTGCCAAATAAAATGCTTGTACCTCGTTATACTATACATACTGTAATAGAATTCTGTACGACTTTTCGTCGGGGCTATACTATAACTAATAGAATATACTACTTTCGGTAAGGGTATGCTCGTAGAATTTGAGACGCTGTACTAAGAATATTGATTTTAGTTTCATATTTTTAATTATTTTCCAATCAGAGGCAACGGAGAAGCTATTGGGTTTCTGAAAGTTGGCCACAAGCATCTGTTCCTGTTCGACGGGATGGGCAAGGTGCAGGAAGTGGAGCCCATATGTGTCCTGGATTTCTTTGTTCTCCAGGACAGCCAGCGGCGCGGACACGGGAAGGTGCTGTTTGATCATATGTTACAGGTAAGTTTTAAATTAATAAAACATTTTTTTTATTTGTAATGATGTAAAAAAAAAACTTCAATTTTAATCTTGATTTGTAACATACAATTCGAAATTTAGATATATTTGGAGTCCAATCTTGGCACAGGGGCACAAGTCTGTACATGCGACTGGTAGTAGGTTTGAGGAAATCAAATATTTATTTAAATTTATTTTTTATTTCTTCGCTCTGGTTCTGCGTGTTGAGTTTCGCCACTCAACACGCAATGTCTGTAGAATTTTGCGAAAAATGACGTCAGAGAAAACAAAAAATAGGGTCAGTTTTGTAGATGGGAGAGGGTACACTAGGTTTCCTCTGCCTACCTTGTCGTGTGACGTACGTACGTGTACGAAATAAGAGCCAAATATCGAAAATACGCTTTAGAAAATCAGACCTATCCGACTATATATAGGCGTAAAATTATAAAGAAAATATATTCAAATACAAAGCCGGATCTCTAGTATTTGAATATATTTCCATCATGCCTCATCATCATAAAATGTGAAAAAATACATTTTATCGTATCAAGTTATAATACGACGGATAAATACGGTTAAAGCGTTATTACGTCATGTCCTTGTTCTTACTATATGCGACAGGATATTAAGATATATGTAGATAAGACTAGAAACTGAGAGTGAGGACTATGAACATCTATACATGTAGGTATGTCTATATATGTAGGTATTTTATATTAGTGTAGTCCAAATAAGACAAGCCGCGAACCTTTACTGTACTTGGTGGCTCTGTCACAGCGTGTGATTTAACGCGACGGTTGTCGGTTCGATTCTCACTCGAGGAGATCAAATATTTCTGTATTCATATTTTCATTATTCTTGGCATTCTGGCGTACAGACAAAGAGCTACGTTGAATTCCGGTACTCAACACGAAATGTCTCGAGAATTAGTCGGAAGGTGGGGAACGGAGTGTTTTAACCCTACGTTCCCTCTTCCTACCCTGCTATATATATATAAGTTATATATATAAGTTATATATATTTTACCATTTTAGGATTTAAATGCAACCCCTCAAGAACTGGCGATCGACGGACCGTCGTCGAAAATGGAAATGTTCCTGTGCAAGAACTATGGCATCGAACACCTCGTGCGGCAAAATAATAACTTTGCCATTCCACCGCAGTTCTTCTCATTCGCAGTTCCTTGCATTAAGTGAGTTATGGATCATTTTTTATATAATATCTTATATAATTGGAGTTTTTTGGGAAAAATTGTTTTATATGAAATCTTTTGGCCAATAAGTTAGTGAATCCGGTTGTTCACGAATCCATCTTACAAATATTTATTATGTATTTTTTTATAATTTTTTGTAGTTGCCTACTAATTTATTTATAAATATTACTTAATGTAACAATTTAAGCGTACCTGTTTTCGAAAGTGACAACAGATGTATTGCGATACTAAGTGTGGTCCTTGCAAGGTTTCTTGACGTCATGATACGATAAAAATAGACGGATAAAAGTATGCCTAATGTTTGTTTCCTACTGAAGTAGACATGTGTCCCATTAATTTACAAGATTAGAACTATTAGATATATAAAAACACAAATACATTTATGAATTAGAAAATTAAAAATAATAAAAATATGAGGCTGTTGCGGCGCAGCGGCACAAGGGTGTGACTGTAACGCGACGGTTGTGGGTTCGATCCCCACTCGAGGAAGTGAAATATTCATTTACGTTTATATTTCAATTTCTTCGATCTGTTGTCGAGGCAAAGCGTGGCGTTGAGTACTGTCATCCAAAACACAATGTCTCCTGAATTCGGCAGAAAGTGGGAACGGAGTGTATTAACACTAGATTCCCTCAACCTACCTACTAACCTGCTGCTTGCGGGATACAGCGTGAAGCTGATTAGATTTTTTTTAATTAGAAATATATTTCTAAATGCAATTTGACTTCAATAAAAAATATATACTTCATTTCTATGGTTTTTTTAGAGAGTGTTTACCTACAGCTCTGTCATATACTTAGAACCCTACAAATTCCCTACCATACTATGCATGAACTGTTGTCGTTTTGGCCATATTGAAGCTCAGTATCGTTCAAAGCCTAGATGCTATAGACGTACTTAGTCTCACAATGGTGATTCATGTGTTGTTACTAAAGAGTCCTCAAAATGTTTGCGTATTGCAAGCAAAGCATTTTGGAATTAACAAGGCTGGTCCTGAGTGGGCAAGGCAAGAATCTGTCAAAATTGTTGTCTCAGGGTTATATATCCTACATGGACGCTTCCTCTCGTTTTCCATCCGTCCAAAAATTCTATGCTGACGTAGCGAAAGAATGCATGTGGCACTTTAGAAGATTACAATTCCCCCATAAAGTCTCAGATCAGTGTGTGTCACCGTTTGTGTTAAACTGTGAACTAACCTAGGTATAGGTCATTTATTTTTTATTTCAGGTTGTGGTTTGTCTAATTAGAGCTTCTATTTTTGTACGGCGGCGCTCTATATACTAAACCATATTTATAAATCGTTTATTTCCTATATAGGGGGTGGAATTGTCAGCACCACTTTAAATGAAACCACAGTTTTAACTACTCTATAAAAGCCTAATATAATTCAGAATAAAAAAAATCAGTTTCAGTAAAAGGAGCGCTGCTTCTTCCATCCTGTATATAACGTATGAATTGTGGCATCTTTGACTAGAATCTTGAGAATATAGTAATGTATTTACTTGAATCTATACAAATGTTGTAATATATTCTAAATGCCCTGTTATATATTTACGGATATATATCAATAACGTAAACACTTGGAACTGTATCGCCAACACGTACGACTCGATGTCGGAATGAGGCGTGTGCGGCGGTATCCGAGTCTAAGTATCCCCCTCGCGAGTAATAACGGGTTAGGGTAATAACACAATTGTACTAATTTGTTTAATATTTCACATATAATAGCAGGCCGAGCAGAAGCCCTGTCCGCACGCCGAGCAGAAGCCCTGTCCGCAGGCGGTTCGCCGCGCCCAATCCGATCTCAGCTATCGCT
>DWNA01000422.1:0-24000 GCA_018249835.1 Heliconius besckei | reverse complement strand
TATAAAAAAATATATAAAAAAGCTCAAAATTGAAGTATAATTTTTTGAATCTAGCTATACCACTTTATAGAACTATATATGTGACTCATGGCTTTTATTTTCGCAACCATTTAGTATATTGTTGAAAAAATTAAAAAATAACTTTATTTAGACTTATATCAAGACTAAGATAAACAATATTAACAAAGACAGAGAAGTCAATGTGTTGATTTTACGTAGATTTATTTGTCACCAAGTTAGAGAAAATAATGAAATATAGGGGATCTTATTTCGTGTTACTGATTTTGGTAACTTCCGCAATTCTGTTTATTCAGTATTTTTTACATTAGGTACAGTAATCATTAACTATCATGTATATTCGAAAACATACACAAAAATAAATTATAAAGGTTGATTAAAAAACAAAGTTGCATTGGCAGTACTTATACGAATTTAGCTTAAAATTATCAATTCAGCTTACCTTTAAAATGGTAATATAGAAATTTAAGTGAACAAAATATATACCGAATTTCGATCACGAGAAACTTTAATAAATACAGTAACTGATTTTAAGCTTTAAATTTAAATTATCTCAATTATAACATAAATATAAATTTATTAAAAAGTATCCAAGATCTCCCTAATTCGGTAGTAACACGAAATAGCGGACACGTAAATCGTAAATCGATTTATTGCAATTTTAAAAGAATTGTATGCTTCCGTCTATTTTTTTTTCAATAAAATGTTTATTATAGAACATTTTATTGAAAAAAGCATTTATAGCACATATTCAATGTTTTATTCGAATAACTTACCTTTGTTTTTCTACAACCTTAAGAAGCTCTTACGCTAGTCTTACCACCTGCTTACCACCAAGCATCGCAGACACGTTACACTGCAGTTCGTAGCCAACTCTGAGTTTAAAATGTCGCTATACGCTCAATTTTATCATTAAAATATTGTTACTTAATTTTTAGACAGTTGAAAGTATAAAGATTATATACCAATATATAAATTACGTAAATAATACTTAAATTGCGTATTATTTTTGCCAAAAGCAAAACTCACGAAACCACGTACTACCACGAAGTTACCGTCACTTACCTTAGCAGGTGATGCAAAATGCCTATAACATTGTTGAGCTTATACCACCCAATGCCTCCCGTATTTCATAAGTTCTTATAATTTCATTGGACCAGATCTTACTTTTTTTTCCATGTCAAATGCTCATCATGTTCAACATGCACTTAGTTATTTCTTATAGTTTAGCTGGACCACTTCATTTTTACATCATGTATCCTGCAATCAAAAACTGGTTTAGGTACATAGGTGGAAGTGTCAGCACCACTTTAAATGAAACCACAGTTTTAACTACTCTGTAAACACTAATATAATAATTCCCAAAAATGGAAAAGTTATTTTTTCAAACAATATAAATAATAAAATGATCGTTTTAAAATAAAACACCATTTGTAAAGATAACATAAACACGCACACGATTAACCTTAAAGTTACCGTCCAAACACATCCAATAGTTCTAAAGATGTGTTGGTACTAACAGATAGACAGACAAAAATTATAGATTCGTGTTCTAAATCTTTAAAATATAACCACACTATTTTTATTATTTTATTAAAGTCTATACTTTACTGCTATGAACTATTAAACCTAGGCCTCATTATATAAACCTTTTATAAATATATAAGTATTTTTATAATATGAAGTTAAGAAACACGTTTAAAAAAATTAGGGGACGCAAGCTCTCACTAGGTATTTTAAATGTCAGCGATAACAGCGTCACGATCACGCATACGACTCATCTCGCAAATTTGGATTCATGGACATGTATGTTTTAGTTAAGTAAGTAGTTTAACATTGAATAAAATATTCATTATAAGAAAGATTAATTGCTCCTTTAATACTATAATCTGTTGCTATGAATGGATTTCATAACTTACTTAGATAAAGTATTCTACACTTCCATTACTAAATTAATTTAATGTACCTATATTACTTCTCCTTTTGCAATTTATTGTAAAAATATCACTTAACAATTTTATCATAATATTGTTATTGTACTTAATTTATTTAAAATTAGTAATTTAACATATAATAATAAATAAAAAAACCGGTTAAGTGCGAATCGGGGTCACCCACCGAGGGTTCCGTACAAAAGTTGGAGGTCTCGAACTTTTTCTGAAATTCAACTTAGCTTAGCCAAAGCCCTTTCATCTAATATCTCACTTGAACTAGCGACTTTAATATAAAATTTTGCTTCCTTGCTATTAGGATTTAACCACAAATATTTTTAGATTTTTTCGTGAACTATTACTACCTGTAGATGCTAGCTGCCAAAATTCATAATTGTAGGTCAGGAAGTACCCTTTGAATTTTGATTCCTTTTAGTGTCGAAATAAATGGCCACATTTTTTTAAAATTAATGTAGAACTATTTTTTTAGGAAATCATGAATCTATGGCCGTAGATTTGACTAGGTATATAGTTTGAATTTCAACTCAATATCTCCAAGCATTCCTGTGATAAAGGGTCTTGACAGACAGACAGATGGACGGACAGCAAAGTGATCTTATAAGGGTTCCTTTTTTTCCTTAAAAGGTATGGAACCTTAAAAATAAGTTGTTCACTTGTTTGTAATGTAAAATAATGTAGAAATCTTTAAATAATTAGTAATTTATATTAATATATAATTTTTTTCAAACTTGAGGTCAATGCTATTATATTAGCCCTACTGGCTTTTGCAGCAACACCGGGTAGGTAGTGAAGAGGGCATTCTATCCTTGGAAAAATTTCAAGCACTATGTGGCTGCTTGCAAGGATGCCGCTGGCGGTGCTGAGATTAACAAATATGGTGGGCTATGCATTTTAGACTAGATTAGGGCTATCAGTTTGAATAGCTTGCATAGTAAAATTTATGCTAAAATATTAGCCAGAACAATGCAAGAGAAATCTGTAAGGCTGTTGTGGGAGGCCTAAGGAGAAGAAGAGTAAAATACATACTAATATTTAATACTTTTATTAACTATAATTAGACACTAGAAGAATTTACTTTTTGAATTCATTGTTTGGATCTCCTCCATGATATTCTGAATAAGTTGGGAAAGATTCATGACCCTTTTCAGCCGGTGTTGGCAAAGCTCCACCCTCTGTCAATCTCTTTGCTTCAAGTTTAGCTGCATTTATTTTTTTCATTTCAGCAATAGCTACATTTTTGGCTATCTCTTCTTCTGAAGGTGGCTCTTTTCTAAAAGCAATAATATATATTCAGAATTATCGTTCATGTAAACTACTACATAATGCTATTGATAATTTTATCACCTTCTCATTCTAAGCCAAGCTTCCCATTCAGCAGGAATTGGATCCTGGAAATCTTGACCTTTTGGCGGATCATACCATCGAGACGGATTTCTTTTCCCTCTGCTTGGATCCGCGGGGATTTCGAAATATTTATTACCAATATAGTCCTTACCTAAAAATATTTCTTTATAAAATCTAATACATACGTTAACACAAGCTAAAAGTAGAAATATTTACCTATATGATTTCCCTGAATTTGCCGAGGTTTTAAAGAATTAATAAAATTCCTTATTAGTATACGAAAAACGTGCCTAGATTCACCGTTAGCCATTTTTTTTTTGTTAATTAAACATTGAAAATATTCAAACAGATAAAAGGAAGATGTTTTCTAAGTTAATTTCGTAATATTTACAATTTACAAGACAAATTACATTAAAATATTGACAAATGACATAACAGGCCTATAGGCGTGTCAATTTAATATAGTTTAATATCTAGGGAAAAAAACGGAACGATAAGATTACAGTACCGTAATTCATATTCCTTTATTATACATACGAAATGTTTCACATTTTAAATATAAATTTAGCATAAAAAAATATATTTGAAAATATAAAAAACCTCTTCAGCGGAGATCGGCAAAAAATGGCCGATTTTCGAAAGCCAGAGCGAGGAACTTTCTAACCATACAAGCCGTCTCAAATTCTCACCCTTTTTTTTTATAGAAAAAGACAAGGCAAACGAGCGTACCGGTCACCTGTTGGTAAATGAAGCTACAGGTGCGTTGTCGTTTGAGATGTGTATAGCCACGCTTTTGAAGGTACCCCGGGTCGTATCGACCTGAAAACGCTGAAGGTAAGCCATTTCAAAGTTGCGTGGCTCGTGGAAGAAAGTACCTACGAAATCACACAGTAGTAGAGTACCACGTATTGAATTCTCGTAAATTCGCTTCTTGTACCATCCACGGCACGAGGTTAGTCGCAACACATATGATGAAAAGACCGAGAAGCAATTTACCTAAGGCATTTTTCAGGATGACAAATCCTACAATCTTTTGTAATGTGTCTTATATAGTTATTTATTTTGATAATTTTAAACTGCTGACCAAGAAGATCCCCAATCCCTTTCGTAGAAGATCCCCTCTACTTTGTATACAATCAAAAGATTTAAGCTGATACAGGAGTGCACCAGCCCAGAGATGCGACTAGTACTCCAAATGAGGCTGGACCTGGCCAATTGGTGTTTTGGTGTGAATTACTTTTTCACGACAATTTGGCTTTGCTTTTCAGATACATATACACCTACGTTTTTCCAGAAAGATCTGCCCGTATCAATGTATATGTACGCCGAGCTATCATCTCATACTTGTCATACTAATTGACAAAAAAGATAATTCAAAGTTATATATAGAACATAACACTTAATTACAATATTACTGCTTATAATGTCAAATCTGTGTATTTGACATTAATTTTACACATTAAATGTGCGTTTAACAAATTAAAAATTTATTACGGTACCTAATATGATGTGTCTAATGATAATCTATATGTTATGAATATGAAATATCATGAATCTGTGCTTATGTCAAATGTGTGCTAGTGTAGCTATACGCTTGTAATTATTATTAATTCATAGAATTTCGTAAATATACATAAGTTATTATTCGTATTGCTTGGCTAAAAGCTATATTAAACCAGCACCATGGCGAAAATGGCATTTCAACACCAAGCCGGAACGGCTATGGAATGTTTAAGTGTAAGACCACTCCCAGTTCTGGTTTTGTTTCTTATATCTTTCTTTCCACTATATTTCAGACTTCTAATGTTACACAGATTCCTATAACCCTTCAAAAAGAGGCTGGTGTTGATGCAGAGGGGCGGGAAGTCATGAAATGCGGTTTCAAAATAGGCGGTGGTATTGATCAAGATTATCGTAAAAGCCCTCAGGGCTACACAGACAATGTAAGTGAGAAAAACATATATTTTCCTTCTCTTCTTTCATAGAATTATAACAATTTTGAGTAATAACAACATTGCTAATATAGTTATTTTTATTATTGACTTATTTTCTAGGGAATTTATGTTACTGAAGTACATGAAGGTAGCCCAGCTGCAAAATCAGGATTGAGAATGCATGATAAAATTCTACAATGCAATGGTTACGATTTTACAATGGTTACACACAAAAAAGCAGTCAGTTACATTAAAAAACACCCCGTATTAAACTTGCTTGTAGCTAGAAAAGGTGTTACATCTACTTAATTACAATATTTATTATTTAATTAATTGCAAAACAAAAGAGTTCAAAAGGAAGTATTGTAAAATGAGTTATTTATATAGTTATTTATTTTTTAGAAATGAGTGTATTAAGTTTAAAAAAAATAAGTTAACTTAGTCATATTATCTTAATTTCTATACATTAGTAAGTTTGAACACAAAATAAGAGAATATAAATTGTAATTAGAAAGTTACCATTATAAATACCATATAATAAGGTGTACGGTTTTTGCTTTTTAATTCTCACTCATTTTAAATTAAAGTATTTTAACCACGCTAATTGTGTCTATTTTAGTATTCAAAGATACATTTCAAACTGTATACAGTTGTAGTACATGTATTTTTGAATACCAAAATATATGCAATTAATCTGGTTTAAATAGCTTGAAATGTAAATTACCATTATCAATTTGTATAAACAAATATTTAAATGAAATAGTTTGTTACTTATTTGTAATTTGTATGTGCCCTGCAGTAATAAATGGTAATTTATAGTTTATATATACATATAAATGATAATTTCTTCTTCATATATGTGGCTATCCACAAAATATGTCACAGCACAACAGCATACTCTTTGTCACAGCTGGTCGATTTCATTTGTAAGATCCCCTGCCCATAACAAGTATTTTGCAATTTTAGATCTAACACAACAGTGGTGAATTTCAATGTTACATGATAGTGTGATTTAGCATTGTCATTTAGTTGTTTCATCCCCTCCTTAATGTGCGATTTATTTTTGGATAACCTTTAATGTTTAAACATATTACAAATGTACCAATGAGATTAATTTGAATTTTGTAAAGTTTTTATTTGTTATATGCTTTTGTTTTGGCAATTTTATTGATTTATTAACAAATATTTCATATGATTACACTGTGCCAAATTTTATATGTGAAATAGCATATTTATTTGATTTCAAATACATCATTGAGGTATTTAATGTTTAAGATAAAATGATGATGTAATACAACTTGATATGCTGCAGTGAAATGCCAAAGATGTATTATAGATATTCCAAGTCAAATAGCATTTTGAATCAATAGTTAAAAGAATGCATTTACGTCTACAACATATTTATTTATTTTTTAATTAAGGCTAGATTTATTTTTCAACATAAGATAATTTCTAAGCTATTTGTTGTTCAAATATAAATAAAAAATCTGATTGTGCTGTATTGGTGTAAGTTTATTATTTTTTTTATATTAACATTTTAAATTTACTGTATATTTTGAATATATTTATAAACTACTGTGCTTAATGAAGATTACTATTATATTACATACAGTGAAATTATGAGCTTTATATATTTTGCTACATTTGCCTTGTATATGTTTTTATTGCATATTCTTCTATACTTGACTGTTCTTTATATAATATTTTTCATTGTAAATTTTTTACTAATATGAAGCTTACTACTTTACTTATAGTAATAGTTACTTCTAAGAGTCACGTTTAATAATATTATCTATAGCAAGCATTCCATAAATTACGACACCAAAATTCTATAATTTTTGGGACCTGCAACCTTCACAAAGCTTGTCCCATTTGTGAGATCCACTGCTACCTAGTGTAATATCACATTTTGCAATTGTAAATAAAAAATATTAAATAAGAATAGCATTTCTGAAGTTACTATTATTTACATGATTTTTGTATTTTAATACTTTGATATTATATTTAAGCCATTGACACACTTTGTCAATACCTCGTCCTCCCTTCCCTTAAATTGTAATGTAATTTATGATGATGTATATCTCTAGTTGTAAAACTATCTTCTTTATTTATGTACCTTAGGTGTCACTTGTATGAAATTTTATTATGTTTAAGTGTGTCTGTTAAGATTGTACTGTAAAAAATAGTTTTATAGTATACATTATAAAATTACTTCTTTATTTGGGTTTAAAACTTGGTTATTATGTGTGCACAGATGAATACTGGAACCACACTCAAATGAATTGATTATATAACGTTATTGTTATATTGCAATATTTATTATTTTACTAAAAAATAGCTTAAAATTTATGAATTTAATGATTTCTTTAAAATAAATAAAAGGAATGCGTAATAGCGTAGTGTATTTATGATTTATGTACTTAACAGTATTTAAGGTGTCCATTTTTTGATAAGTTAAAAAATTTAAGAAATTTATTTAAAAAATTACAAAAAATTTACACACATTTAAAATCTGTCAATTTTTATGAGTAAAGTAATGTTATGTCATATTTGGCATTAATATAACTTTGTTACTATCTATGTAATATTGTTTGTTGAAAATTGATATTATTAATATGTACACAATGATATATTAAACAAAAGGTGAACCATTATTTCTAAAGATTTTGTTTAGAAAATAAAAATGTTATTTAATTTCTATTACTTTCTGTTTTATTTCAAATTAAATAAATTATGTAATAATTAAATGTATGGTTGCTAAAGAATTTAAGCTTTAGTTGGAGGCCAGTCCCATTGGCCCTTAGGTGGTTTTGCAACTAGAGGTTCCCATGCCTTCCATGTCAACATCTTTCTAGCCAAATTTAATTCATTCTCTGCCTGGATTATTAATTCTTCTGCTTGGCCACAGTTGATTTTGGCTTCAATTTCATATGTATCTTTGGTCTGAAATTTACAAAAACAAGCATTTTTTTTTCTTCCTATATTAATGCCATTAAAAAACAATTTATTAAAAAAATAAAACTAATTGTAATATCTATAAATACAATTATGTTAAAATATATATTAATGTCCTTTGTGGTGCATGAGCACAAGTATGCAATTAGTTTACAGTTGCATACTTGTGCTCATGGGTTGTGGGATTGATTCTCGCTTGGGGGAATGAATATTATTTATTAATAATTTCATTTCTTTGCCCTGGTACTAAGGCAAAGTGCATTGTTGAGTATTGCCACTAGCCTCAAAAATTTGGCAGAAAGTGGGGAATGGAGTTCCTAAACACTGGATTCCCTCTGCCAAGAGGAGTTAAGGCACAATACAGCGTAAAGCCGAGAGAGAATAAATATTTTTGTATAAATAAAAAATATGAAACAATAACCTAACAAATTAATTTACCTGTTTTAAGACAGCAGCCCTCTCTTTAACTATTTGTTCAGTATACTTTCGATATACAGATGTGTCTGGCATTTTCTGCAGTGTTCGAAGGATTTTTCCGTAGAGCGCTCCTAGTGTATGATGGGGATTAGGAGCTACTGCTAAGCCAACTAGGCCCGTAGTCTAAAACATATGAATATGATTTTCTTAATATATTGTTACAAAACGCCATTATGTATAAAGTATACTTTCCACTTTTTACTCTATATTTAGACTTTTGATGACTTAAATCTATAGAAAACCTGTATAGTTTAATTATATTTTATAGTTATCGTATACGCTGCAATTATATAATCACAACATCTGCAACAAACGAAATAATTACAGAACAATAGTTTGAGCAACCTTTTTAAGTACACCCATCTCGTGTTGATTGTGAAAAAAAATATAATCTTTTATTATTCTTACTCCTGAAAATTCCTATTCTAAACTTATTATGATTGTGGAAAATTTGACAATGTCGAAGTATATTGACTTTGACATTATCAAAAAAAAGTATTGCTATTAATTGTGTTCACTTTCTGTTTATTTACTTATGGTTCCTCGGCGTGCCAGTTGAAGCGTGAAGTATCACGCCAATCTCACGTAAAATGGGGAAGACAAGATGAAGATCGGTCATTTAAATATAGACAACTATTACAATCTTTAATACTATAAAACGTAATGTTCAGAATAGTTTAGATCAGAGTAAATGTGTTCTGTGGTTTAGATAAGGATGTGACTGGGCTACCAGAAATATCTGTATATTAGAAATTACTATTGGTATTTGTTTTATTGCTGAATAAAACATTATTAGAAATAATAAGTAATAAAAATAGTAGATAATATTTAACAAGTGATATATTAAGAAAATTTTGTGACTGACCATTTAAGTTCGAGGAAATGTCTTTTGTTTCCGAAATGTAATGTGTTACATTTAATTATTTTTTTCTAATAGATGGAATTTAATTTATTTTGTAGGAAAAAATAGCTAGCTAGCAAAAGCCCAAAGCTTCCAATATTAATAACAAAACGTTAAACACAAAGAAATAAAATGTCAAAGAGTGGTTGCGGTATCGCATGTCATTTCTATACGATACTTACTTATAGTACGTAAATATACTCTATTACATTTTAATGATTTTACCAAATAAAGTCGCATGAAATTACTTAAAAAGTATAAAGTAATTGATTGCATTTTTGATGTGTAAACATTAGTGCGTTTCTTGTCAAGATGCAAGTAAATTGTAAATTGTACAACAGCACCTATCACGCACTACGATAATATTATATATAATTTTATGAAAAAACACTGATTTGCAGGTGTGGTACGAATGATTCCACGTAAATGTTATTGATTGTTCAACACATATGAAAAGGTAATCGATGACTTATTTTGCATTGACTAGACTTGTTTGTCAAGATTTCAAGACAGTAGATGACAAACCTTACTCTAAAAGCATTCTGAGATTTAATGTACTTATATTGCCATTTTTACAATGTTTAAGCTTATGTTATTATAAACTGCGTTTTAATTGTTACTATACCATATACAAATAATGACTTAATTGCAAGAAGCATTTAAAAATCTAGGTAACATATATTAAAGTAGACACGTAAATTGTATACGAATTCTTTCTGAATGTATAATTTTTTCTGATTTTAATTTTGAAAAAAGCACATTTTTAATTGTTTAATGTAATTATATTAATGATTATTTGAGTGTAGATATTTATTGTTACAATTGTAATGTTAAATGAAATTGATCTTTCAGTAATAGTTTTATTACATATTTATGTTATACATATTATATTACATATTTATGTTATATGAATGTTTATTTATTATATGTAGATGGGATTGCAACTCCGTAATCAAAGAACTGAATTAACTGAACTGGTTATATGTATTGTAGAAATAATATATAAGAATTCTAGAACTGGTTGTTTTTTTAGCTAGAAGTAAACTGCCATGGAGGCTAAAACAGAAGCTGATTTAAGTGAGCCACCAAATTCTAACAATGACAAGAAACTAGATGAGATTCCTCTTCCTGAGGATGGAAGAAATTCCCCACCACCCAATTGTGCCATATGTCTTGGTACATGCCGCAATAAATCCTTTACTGACTCTTGTCTCCATCAATTTTGCTTCAAATGCTTACTTACATGGAGCAGAGTAAGTAGATTTTTAATACAATTTTCTAAAAAACAATTTAAATAGCAATATATAAATAGCAATAAACATAAAAATAGCAATATATACATATACTAGATTAAATTAATTATTGATGAGATAAAATTTAAGTAACCTTAATGTATATAGTTTTGAAATTTATCACACAAACAAAGTTATTAGAGACCATTTGAAAATATTGCTAAAAATATATGTCTGTTTGAGTTACATTATTATTATTTAGTAAAGAAATGATAATCAATGTTTTTCTTAATAGATCTATTTTGCATAAATTTCAAATATTTTAAATTAACTAACATTAAGGCTGTCTGATTGTAGATAAGTACGGGTTTGATTCCCACTTGGAGGAATTAAATATTTTCCATTCTTTACTCTGGTTACAAGACAAAGGATGGCAAAGGATTCTGCCACTCCATATGCAATTTCTGGAAAATATTGCTTTGTGTGAAGAATGGAGTGTCTTAACACTAGGTTCCCTCAGCCTACCCTGCTATGTACCTGCTTCGCTCCATATCTCTTGTGTGAAGGTAAAAAAGGTAATATTGTTATACTTACTATTACTATTTTACTTCAGGTAAAAGCAGAATGTCCTTTGTGTAAGCAAGTTTTTAGATCAATCATTCACAATGTTAAATCTAACAATCAATATGAGGAATATATGGTGGACCAGCAACTTCCAGAGTCCGAAGACATTACAGAACAAAGAACTGACTATGATATGATTGCAGCCAATAGGAGATTTAGATACAGGTATTTCATCCTTTGTTGCACAATGGTGTGCAATTTTATATTCATAAAAATATTTTCAAAAGGTGGGCTTCACACTAAAAATTCTCTACTAGACAGGCAATCTAGTCATGTGGGATGTGGTTATGTGGGGAAATAAATGTATATGTGTGTGTGTAATTTATAGTCATAGTTCAGGGCAGTATTTGTGAGTGCTACATTTTTCGCTAATTCATCAGCATGTGCATTCTCTGCAGTATCCACATGTGCCCTCAGCCAATAAAGTTTAATTTTCCTCGCTTGTCCTCTGATTTAAAATTTTCCCTATATGCATTAACTATAGAGTGGACTGACTCGGGACTCGGGAGTGATGATCTAGAATCGGTTAGAATGCGCCCTAACAAAAGCGCAAAGTTCCGATTGGAAGACATACAGTTTGGATGTAGGCAAAGTTTTTTGTTGCTGGTCTGTTTCCCTCTCTCTCATTTAGATAGGAACAGCCCGCTTCTACCTTTCCTTCGATCTTCTTAGATCCGGCAGCTTTTTGATATTATGTAAGATGATGGTTTCAGGGTTTCAGTCCTCCAGCAACTCAAAATTGATAGCTGTATGTATTGATGGGTGTGGTTGGCTAAGGAAATTAATTTTGCTTTCAAGCACTTTTACAGATGGGTATGGCCATTACAGTAACCGTTTTTCATACTGTAGAGATTCAAGTGAAGAGCAAAACCTGGTTATAAAGATTAAAGCAAGTAAGATTTGGCAATTTTGATGTGTTTACTATGATTATAATAGACTTACAACATACTCAAGAAGCATCACAATATACTTAAGATGTATTGATAAGACGTCTATAATATTATAACTTTACGCGATGACATCATAAGAAAGCATTGATGGATAAAAATAAAGTTTGTAAACTAAAACTCGATTACTACAAGCTCTAAAAAGTACGAAACAAGAAAATAGTTTCCGCTGACATTATTATGTACAAACTATCAAAAATTTACTGACTATTTCATTAAACAATCTTACACATATTATATTTTTACGTATTTTTATACGTCATACTGATAGCGACGTGTTTGAAGGATAGACGTGATTATATTATTATAATGAATCTGTTTGGCTATAGTAGGTGGCATATGACCACGACTATACTTTGTTGGCCTACCGTGGGATTGTATATAAGTGATTTTATCTTATACTTTCTTTCTTATTTTGCCCCTAGGATGCCAAAATTTCTTTGCTCTACTTTTCCATTTCCCTGACTATGTGACAACTAGACAAGTTTGTTTTTATACTGTTGTTGTAATGTACCTACATAGTATAAATTTTATCTTGATTGAAATAAACAAATAATTTATTTAATTTAAATTAAAAATGAGTCTTCAAAGGAATAATGTTACAAACAATTGATTATAATTACAAGTAAATATACTTATGTTATACTTTCTTTCTTATTTTGCCCCTAGGATGCCAAAATTTCTTTGCTCTATTTTTCCATTTCCCTGACTATGTGACAACTAGACAAGTTTGTTTTTATACTGTTGTTGTAATGTACATAGTATAAATTTTGTCTTGATTGAAATAAACAAATAATATATTTTATTAAAATTAAAAATCAAAATAAACTGAGTCTTCAAAGGAAGAATGTTACAAACAATTGATTATAATTACAAGTAAATATACTTATGTAATTATTATTTTACACTTTAAAATACAATTTTATTAATTTTCATTTTTTTTTCAAATATATTACTTAATTCTTTATTATAAATTCACATTTAAGTTGTAACTTATAAGGCTAGAGCGAAAGTTTAATTTTATGATAATCCAATCATCACACTGTTGGATTCTCTTAGTTGAACTTTCACAGACTGACATCTTTAAAATAGTATTACAGAGAAGCAAAAAAATAATTATTGTCTAACATTCTAAATGCACCTATATGTTACCAACAATATAATTTTGGTATTCTATATAATACCGCGGCAATGCTTATATGTTGCAGAGGTAATATTGAAGTGGGGAACGGAGTGTCACTAGCTTCCCTCTGCCTACCCTGCTCTATGCGGGATACATGTACTCAGGTCATGCTCTACGCCCCCATGATTTCCTGAAAACAAAAACCGTATTTTTACATTTATTTAAAAAAAGATATGGCCGTTTATATTGCAAAAAACGTGTTTTTCGACACTATACAGGGAATCAAAATCAATAGGGTACTGCCAGTTGACCTTGAATGATGAAATTTAGCAGCTAGCATCTACAAGTATTGCTAGTCCAAGAAAAAATCTGAAAATTATATATCTTTGGTTAAATCCTTTTGTTACTAAAACATCAATTAAAGACAAAAAATAAATAGAGAAAAAAACTTAAAAATGAATTTGACTTCGAGCTTTATCCTACATAACAGAATAAGCAAAGAGAATCTAATGTCAAGACACTCTGTTCTCCGCTTTTTGCCCAAACACGTGATATGTGTTGAGTCAACCACTTCAACAGTGCATTTTGTTTTTAGTTTTACTGAGGAAATGAAAATAATTATAATCTAACTATCGTGATCACAGTAATTGGGTGTAAGTATAAATGTATTGAACCATAGGACAACGTTCACGCTGCCGCGGCGCGAGTCGCTCGCGATCCAGCAGCTGCTGCTGCGCTACCCCATGGTGGCGGACGTGTTCCCGTCAGCGTACCGCCGCCGCTCGCCCGCCTCCTTCCGCCGCACCGTCTACCGCTACAACCTGTGGGCGCGCCCCCTGCCCGACTTCACCGGCCGCTTCCGCGACTGCACGCCCGACTTCTACAGGTAACCGCCAACCACCAACAGTGTCGCATGTCATTTCAAATAATACAAGCATCATTAATTTCAATCATTTATTTGTAGGTACAATGATTCTCAAATGCACCGGTTAGTACCGTGGTTGAATAGAGAGCTCCATTATTTGTTGAATGAAAATGCAGGGCACATTTCTTATGTCATAGCGAGAATTTTAGAGTTGCTCCCCCAGTACCACATAAACTCCAGTGAGTTCAGAAACGTCATCCAACGCTACTTTGGAGAGAGGACCGTGCACTTCCTCCATGAGCTGTACTGCTTCGCGTCGACGCCCTACGACATGACCGGCTATGACCGCAACGTTCAGTACACCACCGACAACAGAGTGTCCAACATGATCAACGAGGTACTGTCCAGCTCCGAGTCTGAGGCCAGCGTCGACTCCGACATCATGGTGGTGTCCAGCTCCGAGCCTGCCGCGGGCTCCTCGCGCCCAGGCCTACCGACCGCGCCCGGCGCGCCGTCGCCTGCGGTCGCCGCCCCCGCGCCCGCGCCCGCCTATCCAAGACACTATATACACGAGCCCGCGCCCGCCGCGCCCACCTCTGCCCCCACCGCCGCCCACGTCGTCCCCATCGAGACCATCTCGCACTCCGACACCGATGACGATTCCTCCGAGGTGATGGTGGTAGGCTACATCAAGCCGCCGCAGGACCGCACGCCCGAGGTCGTCGATCTGCTGGGCTCCGACAGCGACGTCATCGTGCAAGACGCCGAGCCTGATGATACGCCCGTGCCGGCACCCGCGGCCCTCGTCAAGCTCACGCTGCGCCAACATGTGCCGCCCTCTCCGGCCTCCGCCTCCGCCTCGGACAGCGACAGCGACAGCGCCTACACGCCGTCGCCGCCCGCGCCCGCCATGCACGCCACGCCCGCGCAACAGGCCGCGCGCAGGCGACGCCGCTCCCCCACGCCCTTCACCTCGTCCTCCTCGTCCTCGTACGACGCCAGCACGGACTCCGACACGGACTCGACCAGGTACCGCTCCCGGACGAGGAAGAAGCGCCGGACGCAGCTCCACGCCGAAAAGACCAAGCGGAAACAGACGGCTCCGTCCAAGCGGAAGCAACGGAAAACCAAGAAATCTAGCAAAGACAGGAGACGCAAGCGTAACTCCGACAAGATGTCGCGGCCGGAGGAGCAGGCTGGCCCCAGTGGCGTGGGCGCGGCGGGGACGGTCGAGAGGCGCCTGCGCAGTGTGGTGGTGGTCCGCGGCCGGCGTGCGCCCGGGGCCGCCTCCACCTCCGACTCGGAAGACGACCTGCCGCTCAACCTCACCGTCGCGAACTCTTCCTCCTCCAACTTGTAAATCGCTAATTTAATGAAAACATTGTGATAGTTTTGTATTATTTATGAAGTGTATCTATTATGAGTGGGATCGTCGTCGCCGCCGAATCTCTAAACCATCGCCCAGATGTCGTAGATTGTATAAAATCTTGTGAATCATAAGCCTGATCATAATTGTGTAAAGGTATATTGCTGAACATCGTGATGTCAACGGCAACTTTACGTGTGGAGTGCGCGGGAGCCACAGTAGTGCGTTTTGGACACTAGTGTATAAGTCTTTTGAGTCTTTTTTATTTCTAAAATAAGTGTTGAACAATATGCTATTTTGATACATTAGTAAAGTGAAAGTTTGTGAAAAGACCTAGTATTAAAGAGCCATTTTGTATATATTAGATTTATTTTGAACCGTTAAGATGTTTTTATGTATACCCTAATTTTTCTCCCCTTATATATTATTAAGATTTGGCTCTTTCTAACATACTGACCTGAGTTTGCCAGGTATTATAACTACATAAATAATATTTTGTGTTTGCAATCAAATCATTGCATGCAACAATCATGTACAAATATTTTCTAAAATTACAAATGAACTGTCTTATTTTAAGATTTTTGAATTTGTTACGTAAAAGTACGGGTATTTATTGTCAGATTTGAATATTCCATCAGTAATAAGTTTCTATTGATAGTTTATGCAATGATCCTATCATGATTTAATGATTATAAATATAAACTGATTGTGTAAACTGTCTCGCTGCTGTCTAGCACGTCTGATCGTGCTGTCATTTACAAAAATTGATGACTTGGATCCATGTATGTGTATATAGGATAAATCAGAGGTGCTACACCAAGTGAGCCCAAATAAAGTTTAATGTACTCATTAGTATATGGTGTTTTATTTCGACTGTATAAGAAAATTTATTGGAAATTTACTTATATATTAGTGATAATATTTAAATTATGTTAATAAAGTATTTATTAACAAGTCCTTAATCTAAATGTTTGTATTTTTATGAGGCCGTCGTAACCGTCATAGCTTTTCCAATGCATGCCAATATTATAAATTCGAAAGTAACTCTGTGACGTAGTCACGGCCAAACCGCTGATACCCTTGTGATAAAATTTTATATAGAGTTACTCAAGGGTCTTGAGATAAAAATAGGCTACTTTTTTCTCATATGTGTTTTTCCAGGAATTTCGTTGTTTAAACAATGGGCTTCCTAAACGCTTACATGGCGTACACTGGCCCAACTTTATGAGACACAAAAACAATGTTGTATCAAAATATTGTCCTTTATAAAATCTACAAAATAGTGCGCGATCGTATATGTTGCTTGAGCCACAATAACCGTTTTAATATATATAGTTTAAATTCATATGGTTATTGTTAATATATTTTCTATAATTTGGTATTCACCCTTATCAAAATTAATATAACAGTCACCTTTGGTATTTCATTTACATTGAAATAGTACTTTACGGTACATAATTATAATAAATACTTAAGATGTCATAGATTCAAAATCACGTAGGATACGCGCCGCGCGGTGCGGGGCTAGGTTGTGGAATGAAAGATCCGACCGTGCAGACGACGTTGATGGTTGAGTCAATTTTCATACATTTTCTATCTACTATTGTTTATATAGATAGTTATAATCTGTTTGTTATCACAACTGTACATTTTTCTTCTCAAAGAGGGGAGATGTAAAGAGAATAAGGTTTCCTTTGCCCACTGAGCTACGCGGCCAAAAGCTTGAAAATTTATGAAACATACTTTTAAAATAATATACTATATAGTACATACTTTCAAAATAAATAATATAATAAATATATTTTTTAACTTAAATGGGATCAGTTGGTCATATTTGCAATTATTAGTTTGCTTAATGGATAATGTAAAGGCGAGTGATATTTTTAATCAAATTGAACATTTACAAAGATTTAAAAAAAAAAACAAAACTTTTGTTTTGTTACATAGTGTGAAGATTTAAAATTATAGTTTTCACTCCAGCAATAGCCACAGGCTAATAAAAACACAATTTATTAAAAATATTTATGTATATGTTGGTTATACAATCTTTGTTTTTAAAATTACATGATGCTTAAAATGATACTTAATTTTTTTTTTCTTCAGCTGTATCCACGACCCACATTGCGTTATAAGTGGAGGACCTCAACGTTGTGTTTTGTCAGTTACCTAACAGTTAACCAACAAAACGAAAAAATATTATTCTCACGAGTGGGTTCGAACCCACAACCGTCGCGTTTAAAGTCAAGCTCCGTATCACTTCGCCACGACATGCTCAATAATTTATGCAATTACGAATATTTATATTTTAACACATCAGGATACTGTAAAAATAGAAATGAAAAAATCTTTTGTAAAGCATCATTAATTTGCGTTTTAGGTAAAACATACTAAAGCAATAATAAAATAAAAAAAATCTTCCTAGTAAAGTTATATTCATTCAAATAAGAAACTAAGTCGAAACAATAGTATATAATGACAACTAAAAATTGTTGTTCAATCAATGGTGAACTACCAAAATATTTTATTCTGTATACATTGTATATATAGTTACAAAAGTATAATATATAAACATATATATATAATATACAACAAGACAATAAATCTCACACATATTCATTCAATTTCTCTTCTGTAATTAGTAAAAATATATAATATACTGTTATTAAAAAATAAGCAGTGCTTTTTTCCGCACAGCAAGAGTGTTACGTCATTCAGTTTCCCAGTTTCCACACAATTGTTGAAATATTTGCACGCTGGGTGGCGGAACTCGGCGCCGCGCTTTGTCTACCAGAGCGGAGAAATAAACCCAGTTCCATAGTATACAGTAAGACGCTATAAGTGGTGTCCCACGGTGTCGCCTATTTATGTATAAAAATGTTTTCCTCTATTTTTTAGTATTTTTTATATGTAAATATTATCAGTTCATTAGAAAATATGAAAACAATCATGAGTATAATAAAAACAGTAATTCTATAGGACAATGTCTTGTATTCCACCACTCGGCACGCATTAGTCTGCGGGGAACGGAGTGTCTTAACAATTGGTCCTTTTGGGAAATATCTTTTACAAAAAATATTGAAAATAAACTAATATAAAGTTAGTATTTTAATAGTTAACCATTGACTCAAAGGTTAAAAGGTAACAATCCTGTTTATGGCATACGGTTTTGAACCCAAACTTAAAAAAAAACATGATTTCATAATGTTCAAAAAATCTTATAAAGTTAACAAACTGAGCAATAATTTGTGTCCTGTCTTACTGGACGGGATTAAGAAACAATATCGCGAACCGTGACAATATTTAATTCAAATTCCGTTTTATTGCACTTACTATCTAACGAATTAGTTATGCGAAAAAGCACTATCCTACAAACTTTATATTGCTTTAATTTAGGCCAGAAATCAATCACAGTATAGAAAAATATAACTAGTATAGATGGCGCAACGTGTTATGATGCTTTAAGTGCCATCAGGACACCTGCCTCACTACCTCGCGAGTACAGGTGAGTTATTAATATTGTTATTTTATTTAGTTCGATCGTTGTTGTGGATGTAAATATTTTTTTAATTAAAAACGTTTTTGATTTACCATGCCACGATACTTATATGACACAAAGTGAAGCTTTTATTCGCAAATCAGACATTATGTACGCGATTGTACATTTGCGGGTGTAACTTGTATTTTCTCACACATTATAACAAGTTTTGCGGTTTATACTATACCATATAAATGTGTAAAATGACCTCATTTAAATATTGAAACAGTTGATTGCTTGATTCTTAATAAACTATTAACGCAAAGCTTACACATACACAAAATATAATAAATTATAAATGTTTAAAATACATAATTCATCACTTAAAGATTAATTATTTAATACTTTTAACAATGATAATCTACATTTAAAGAAATGTACTCTAAGAAAATATTTATGAATTATAATGTGACTAAAGATAAGTAATAAAGGCACACTCTTAAATGCCAATTACCATTTAACAAACATTAAATCAATATAAAATATTTATAACAATTAAATATTAGTCAAACAGTAATAGACATCTCGGGGTACGGCTGTACATGTATTATACTGACCAACTAAATGTTATCTAATAACACTATCTGTATATAAAATAATAGACTATATTTTTTATATCATATAAATGGCCCATGGCATAATAAAATATTCATCGCCTTAGAGTGGTAACTTAAATTTTTTTATAGCTTCAGACTGTACCCACATACCTATAGTAGAGAAGCTACATGACTTAATGTTAAAACATTCCGTCCAATTTTCCAGGTATTGAGTGGCCTCGTTTTGTCTTCTTGCGAGGAAATAAAAATGATTAATTTCTCTTTCGAGTTTGAATCCACCACCCACAACCGCCGCATTTATAATCAGACGACATCCCACTATATAAATAGTATGTATAATAAAAAAAATAGTTGCACAAGGTATTTTACAATCTTCTAAAGTATGAAGGACAAATATACAACTTAAGTTGTATTTCACAACTTAAGTTATATAAACTTATGACATAAACAATTAGCACATACGGCGTAGAAGCGATTACACCACACGACAAGTAGGTACACCGTTTAACTTAGGCCTTAAAAGATGTAGTGCTAGTGCTACTATTACTACTAGTGGTGTGGTGTAAACGCCGCTATAAATTTATCGATACAAAGTAAAAGAATATCAATATTGTCTACCACTCTAAGAAGAAATTGCAATATTTATATATATTTTCTTCCTTAAGTGATTCAATTACGAGGGATTCACTTCAATGACCGTGTTCATGTGCTGCGGGTGCGGCTTGAACTCCACTACTTCTTTCCATACTAATTCTATAAAAGAATAAGAATATTTTGTTAAAAATAACAAATCTATCAAATATTGTGCCAATCGATCTATATATATTATCTATATTAATATTATAAAGCTGAAGAGTTTGTTTGAGTGAATGCGCTAATTTTGTAAAATACTGGCGTGAATTGAAAAATCTTTTTGTTTTGGATAGTTCATTATTCAAGGATGGTATAGGTGATTATATTTAAAATTCAAAAATAGTTCTATATGAAACTGATACTGTTAAATGTTGTTATGATACAGGACGGCTAAATTTGTAATAATAATATAAAAATGAGTTATAATAAAAATAATTTAAATCCATTTGCATATTCAATAGCTAAAGCACCTTTCCACTTGTCAACCGGCAGGTCCATGTCCTCGAAGCTCTGGTCGTAAGGCGCCGAGACGGGCTCGTCCGTGGGGTCCGCGTATTGTGCGAGGTACTCGTGAGCTAGCGCTTGTTCCGCGGTTATACGCCTGCGAATTATGTATACATATATATTTATGCGCGCTTTGTCTTGTTACTAGAGCGAAGCGAATCAAACCTAGAACCGTCGCGTTTATAGTCAGCAACTATGCCGATGCACCGCAACGGCCTCCAACTTATCTATTTCTATTTGTTATCTAGTTTCTTCTAAAATGTATGTAATACATAGTGACAGCACTAGTGGCTATTATATTTTATAGATAATTAAAATTGGACACCATGAAAATATCTCTACCATAATCATTTGCTTACATTCAGCCATTAGATTGTCTTACTAATAAGTAAATTTAAGTTGTATTTCTGTTTCATTTTAAGGAAATGTTATAATATTTTAATTAAAACATTTCCCTAACATAACACACATTTAATTTCGCCACCATTCACAAACATTAAAATATACCTAAACAAATAAAAGAAAAAAAATGTGTATTACTAATTCATCAAAATCTGATCCTAAAAACTATAAGACGTACTTATCAGCATCCAGTTCCAGCATGAGCTCGAGCAGGTTGACGGCGAGCGGGTTTGCGCCGCGGAACACCTCGCGGAAATCGCGTCGCTTCAATGTCGGCAACGACTGGATGTAATTGCGGGCCTAGAATAAAAGTACAATTAAAATTAATTTCTGTTTTTAGCTTCACGCTGTATCCCATATATAGCAGGGTAGGCAGAGGGACGAGGAAATGTAATAATTTAATATTTCATTAGAAGTACCTATTATTTGTAAATAATATTATAAAATTATAAATGATTTGATATAAATACGCAATACGTTTTGATAAAGTCTGAAACATCTATAGATACGATAACAACAGAAAATGAAACGATTGCATTTGTATATTCTCTTGATGTAAAGATATTTACTTTATTTTGATTTCTGCCACTCAACACACAATGCCTCCAGAATTCAGCAGAAAGTGGGGAACTGAGTGTCTTGACACTAGGTTAAAATAACATAAAGTTCACGCAGTTGTTCACTTTAAAGCCTAACAATCCCAAACAAAAAGCAATGTAAAAATTTAAACATCACAACAACTCAAAACGTATTTGACATACATATATAAATCAAAACAAAACTTAAGATAGCCTTTGATACATACTAAAATTTTAATGTTCGCAGTGTTAGTGATTTTAATCTGTTCCAATATTTCTTATTTAGCATATTATTTGCTATTGTTAATAAAACTAAATTTAGAGTTATATATTTAATTTTATCTTCAGTTTCAGCCTAGTAGATTGAAATTCATTGCATCGTTAATATATCAATAAAAAAATTGAAACCTACAATTTGAAAAGACACAAAACACCAACTTGACATTTAAGTTTATGAAACAATGAATTTCAATTGTATAGACGTTATAAGTTATGTACGAATGTATTAGTATTCTTACCTCTTCACTTATAATTTTGTCAATAGTCTCTTGTTCTGGTTTTCCGCAAAGAAATAAAATTCTTGTAAGATGGTCAATATCTGACGAGTAGAGGTTAAGGCAAGCACCAAACTTACACAAGCTTAGTATATTGACGAACAGACCAATTTGAAGCAAAAGCAAAATAGACACATTTAGTATAAAATGCATGATTCCACTAAAGCCCATATGTAATAAAAATATACATATAAACATTTATATTATAAGAACCAAATAATAATATAATGTGTATATAAGGCTTGAGTAAATAGTGCATTTTATTATAAGTTATGTTACATAATATTAAAATGCTAAACCCGGTATGTACAAACATACTTACAGATTCAGAGGATATTTTCTGCATAAACTCTTGCGCTGGAGTTCCTAGCACCTCCATTATTAAGTTCAGTTGATGAATATCTGTTGCTCATTAAGGTTCACAAAGCCAAAGTATATGTGAAAATGGGCACCTACAGCATTATTACAAAAGATCTGACAGATTACTGGAATATATATATTTTTTTTGTTTTTCAATAAGGCAATTTGAGACCAACATGTGTCAACTTTTCTACCTAAATAAAGTATCTGAAGGCTTTATGGACTAACAAGTGTATTGTACACTGATGTCATGAGTACTATAATAAAAAATTGTAAATATACAACATTTATACTAAAATGAAAATGATAATATTGTATATTACATAGTATGCACCTGTCAAATCTTTTACTATAAACACTGAAAGCTTTAAAACAAACCTACTGCAAAAAGTATAAGTAATTAAAATGTACATAGAGACAGGTACAATGATTACAATATTATTAAATAGTAACATGCCATATGTTTTATTATGTCACTTACCTTATGTTAACTACATTGCCTATTTCTGTGTGAAACAAGAAATAATCTGTATATATTACTTACAAAATAATACAAAATAATTTAAATAAATACTTATTTATACATGAAAAACAATTGAATATGGAATATTAAAAAGGATACGATCTGTGCCTGGGAAGAGGGTCCTGCCTGTGAGTAGTTCAGCCATGATACAACCGACTGACCAAATATCCACAGTTTGATTGTAATGCATCCAATTTAACATAATCTCTGGTGCCCTGTACCACCTGGAAACAGCATTAACAGCTCTGTGCTATTATTTAATTTATTTTTTCTTCCAGTTTCAAATAGTAAACAAAATGTGGGTATGATTGTTTTGTTTAATGCAGTTTTGTTTAACCCATTTAGACCCATAGCCAAACTAGCAGTAAATCAAAGGTTTTTTCGGTAATAATTGATAGATATCGATGTAAGAAAATAAAAAACGGAAAAAAATATATATATATTATTTAAATATAAAAAATGCCGTCCTTAAATGGGGCCAATGAGCACATATACAGGGTGAGTCATATTGAACTTTCCGGTTTTGGAAGGACGTTGCACGAAGAAGGGAAGGAGTAGAAGGGTGGGGATGGTGTCATTAGACGCGCCATGACATGCAGTTTTAGTGTGAGCAATG
>DWNA01000421.1:0-24009 GCA_018249835.1 Heliconius besckei | reverse complement strand
ACAGATTTACATTTAGAAAGAAAAATTAGTACAGAAGAAGGGAAACGATTGGCTGAAAAATGGAATGCAGCATTTGTAGAAACTAGTGCTAAAAGAAATGAGGTATTGAATTTTCATGTATATATTTATATTATTTAACAGATCCATGTTTTCCAGATCGCAATCTAGGTTAGTTACAGGTTTATTATGTACCAATGACTACTATGATGATTCTAAGAGATATAAAATATTTTCTTTCATTTTGCCAACGCCATACACCATAACCATACCAACCATAGAGACATCTATACAAATTTTCTTTTTCTTTATTTATTTTTATTTACATATCCATGGTCCCTAGGCTGTCCCTGTTTTGAACTACTAACAAGGGTAGTTTGCAATACTAACACTCTTAAAAAATGCATTAACAATTCTTTTGAAATTTTGAAATAATATCATTAAGACTAAACTTCTTAGAAGTTCAAGAGAGGGATAAAAATATTGCAAGTTTTCGTTTTTGATACTTTGCCTAGGGACCATTGATATGTTTATTTATTTATATTGTATCTTGTATATAAGCAGGGCAGGCAAAATCTAGTGTTAAAACATTCTGTTCCTCAACAACACGCTTTGCATAATTACCTGAGTGAAGAAAAAAAAATAGTGATAGATTCCCTGATTGGAAATGGAGCCCACAGCCGTCGCATTTACAGTTATATATTATAGTGCAACTTTGCCACAACTTCCTTTATTAAATTGTTTAGATTCATTTATTATGTTTTGTTGAAAATAAATTCATTATTTCAATCATTTCAGTCAGTGACAGATATGTTTCATGCAATGCTGTCAGAAATAGAAAGATCGGATGGACACATGCCTGAGAAAAATGGATGTGTTATTTCTTAATAGAAAATATTTAATGGACAAAGTGCTTGTTTATGCAAAAGTGAAAGTAAGTTATTGATAGTTTATGCACAGCTAATATAATAGCAATAATTTGTAGTTACTTAGTAACTCCTTAAGAGTTTTCACACATTTAATTGTAGACATATATTTTTCTACATTAACAGAATATGGAGCTATATAAATTTACAGCTGTAAAATATATATATATATATATATTTAAATATTTTTTTTATCAATAATATTATATCAGATTTAAGTTAAATGTGTGGCAACTTTAAGTGCTGTTCAATTTATAATGTACCTCATTAAGCTACTGTTACAAATTTTGATGCCTCATTTAATGCCTATGCAAGCATTGTTTGTTGCACATGAATGGAAAGGACATAGGCTTATATAAATCCATTAAAAATGATAAATGGCATGTGGCGCAACGGCATGGTGTTTTGCTGTAATTGCTGTGAACCCGACGGTTGTTGTTTTGAATCCCACCCAGGGGAATTAATTATTTCTATTTCGAGAAAATGTTATACTTTTATAATAATGATATGAATCACACGGCAACTGTTTTTTTTTCACTTTGGTGCTAAAGAGTAAGTAATATATTGACAAAAGGTATGAGTGCAACAAAATATTCAATCAAAGTTTATTTTTATATAAATCACAACATAAATATCCTTAAAAATTTTGCTCACAACTCATATTTGTGTGTTCATTATATATAAAGTTGTAATAGTATAATAGAGCCAGCAGTAGTTAAGGTTATTTTAAGAATTTGTCATAAAATATAATGTTATTTTTAAATGGAACACAATATAGTAGGGTGTATCTACATTATTTATTCATATAATTTCTTTATTTCTACATGTGTCATGTAATTTATATATGATACATTTTATATGCTTATTCATCATATTAATAATTTATAAAAATTATAAGTTTGCAAATTTTAAATATTGTAATAAAGTAATCAAGTCACTCTAAACATCCAATGATATAAAAAGGAATCACATGTGACAAATAGCTTGTTCATTTGTATGCGCGATTTATGTTTTCTGATATATGCAAGAATAAAAAAAACTTTATATATACATATCCGTCATGTACACCTCGGTCGGCGCGTCATGGCCACCCTAAAGTTAGCTGTTGATGTTGTATGTTGCTTGTTGATGTACAGAATTGATTTTAGAATTTATCTTAAATTTTAATATTTTCTTCCCGAGTTAACAATGCGCAAAAGTTCATAAAGCCTATCTTCAGGCGTCCACGACTCGTCGACTGTGATGTATAAGGGTAGTCAGAGGAAACCTATTGTTAATAACTCAATTCTCCGAGTAATTACGTATTAAATGGCAGAAGTCAACTCAGGTAGTTCCTCTGGTGTTAAACGAGGTCGGAGGCGGCGGTTCAATCTGCATATTTTGCAGGTTGAGTCGTACACAATCTTTTAAAAATCTGATGGAAATTTTGGAATATTATGAGAAGAAAGTAATTGCCAATTTTTGTAATTATATTGTACCAATAATGTCATACATATATATTATTAATAATATTAACGTAATGATTGTGGATTCTATCCCCATTCAAGGTTATGAATTATTTTCATTTTCCTGTTCTGGCAAGGATTAAGCTTGGCGTTGAATTCTGTCACTCAATACGTAACGTCTCGAATTCGAGCGGGAAGTGGAGAAGAGAATTTCTTGATACTATGTGCTCTCAACCTACCCTGCCGTCTGCAGGATATAAGTAAAAAAATAATAAAATCCCGAAATAAAATTTTCGACTTATAATCGATCCATGTGGGTCTTCAATTGTAATATTAACCAGTTATTTTTTTTTACAAGAAAAATTTCTACAATTATATTAATTTGTTTGTCAAATCAATAACTGTTGGAATATTGTAGTGCTTATAATTTTTATATGAGTAAAAAAAATATCGGGCCAGACGGATATAAGTATATATACAGGTTGGAAGTTTCAGCACTACATTAAATGAAACCACAGCATATTGCACGCGTTTGCTAATAAAAAGAATTTCTTGAAAAGTGATCTAAACCTTAACATGTAGATATATTACCAAATCATATGCAATATATCCCTTAAAAATATTTTTCTTTATACAAAAAATTATGATTAATTTGCCATAATATTGTCTACGAGGGTATTTTATCAATCATAACTTTTTTTTATATATTAGTGGCCAGAGTGCATCAGTTTCCAAGAGGCACGGTTTTAAGTCCCGCTACCTTAATTTTATTATACGTCTCAAAAAAATATCTTTATAGTCTGGAATAACATTTTAAAAAATATGTATATTATTTTCCCTTTGGCAAAAAATAAATTATACAATATGATAAAATTTGCGAGTGGAATGTAAAATTTTGGCTCCAAAATAATAATTTTACATAAAGGTACATCTCTTATAAGTTCTTCGACATTTCTTTGTATTTTTATATAATGTATTCATGATCTTTTTTATAATTATTGAATTTGTATATTTAAAACTAGAAACATTGTAGGTTAAATGATAATGACTCGACGAAAAGCATTTAGTAGTCAACTACATTATGAGCATTAAGGAAACAATTAAGAGTTTACTAAAAAAAAAACAGCTATATAATAATTTGAATTAGTTCAAATACAAGATCAATTTACAAACCAATAACGTAACATTTGTATTCTTAATTTATTGAAGCTCATTATTAATTATTGTACATCATTGCAGTAGTAATTACCGTTAATTAAAATAATTGTCAATACAAGTTTATACTGTAATTAAAGCTATGTCCTTCATATTATAGCTTAGCTTTAGATGTTTAGTGGTGTGGCAGTCGCAATGTCTACTTACTGCTGAACTGCGACTTTGTTAAACGTAAAGCTTATAAATAGCTTGTAATTATGTACATAACAATTTTATTTTTATAAGTTAGAAAGATACATATATGAATCAAGTTTCGTTGTTGTGTTTTTATGGCACAATACAGCCGTTATTTTTGTAAAATTGTTTTCTGTATCATTAACCTATCACAATGATTTGTTTTTAACTATAAGCCTTGTAGTAATGATTTTTAAATAGTTTTTAACAGATGATTTTTAGTGTGTAATACATAAGCCCAGTCATAGTGTAACTTGTAAATTTTTTATGATTCCAAATATGTACACAACATCAGCGTATGTAACCGCCGAGGTCTCAAAAACTGTTTGAATGCTTAAAACTTTTAAACCGGTTTCTTATAAACCAATATTAAATTTAAATATTGCAACCTAAAGTATAATGATGTAAAGTTTTTGTTGACCTTACCATCACAATTGTCAGTTCCTAAAATATTGTGACCAACATTTCGTTGAAATAGCATGAGCTAGCAAAATGGTAATCTCCCGTATGAAGTTGATAGCAGTAAAATATAGATTTGCCACCGTATTCTCAAGTGGACTCTCCCGCTGGTATGCTATAGTTAATCTACAAAACTGGTTTGTACAGTAGAGATTTTTATGAAAAATACAGGGCAGATTTTTTATCTTAACATATCACATGTTGCAGAAAAATTATTGTAAATTAATATTTTGAAATAGTTTTTTTTTGTGTCGAACTTTAAAAAAAAATACCTCGGTGGACCTGTACAGATTACTGTATGTAAATATAAGTGGTTAAATTAAAGAGCTATTCATATTTATATTGTCTATTTTTTATTTTGTCGTCATAAAAATTCACTTAGATATAATCAAATTTCCCATGTACATGAATAATATTTTTCGTGCTACTCGTACTTGTAGTCTAGTCGTGCTACTTAGTGTAAGTAAAATTTTGCAACCCAAATTTTATATGCTTCCCAGTTTTCGATAAAATTAAAATTTGAAATTTACAAATTTTAATTCAGATGATCCGTTTCCATCGTACGCACTCAATACGTACGGAGACTTAATTGGGAGGAAAAATTTTAAAGTATCGAATAATTAGATATTTTCTTACAAATTAAATCTATGGAAATTTAAAATATGTCGTATGTGATTTATGCTTAGATTAAGAGTGTAAAATAAAAGATAAATTAATATCAATAAAAGAACTTTAAAAAATACTGTATACCGCACACAGCAGGGTGCAGGGAGCACAGAAGGAACCTAGTGTTAAGGAACTCTGTTCCTGATTTTTCGCTGAATCCTGGAGGCATTGTTTGTTGGGTGGCCGAACTCAAAGCCGCGCTTTGCCTCGACACTAGAAAGAAGAAATGAAAATATTTATTTCCATTTCTTCGTCTTCTTTCTTTATTCACTAAATTTAAAAGTGAAGTTAGGGAAAACAGCATATTTACCGTATAAAATGTCATCGGTTGAACTGCGCTAATTTATGCTTCAGAAAAGTTATTCATTTTGAATGTCTGATTTTATTATACTGTGATTAATCATGAATAAGTTCTGTTAAGTACATTTATGTTTTAAGTCAAGGATATCAATGAAAATAGTACCACATGTACAATTTCATTATTTTTGGGGTGAATAGAGACGGGAAAGAGGCGGTAGACACGTATACTACGTGTGGATGGACGTGGATTGACAGAAATGAAAAGGGAGTATGTCGAAAAACTGTTATTAGTGTTAACACAAGCCTATGTTTCGTCGTCATTACTAATACTTTTATCAAATATTTTGTTGTGTATTACTTTCCTAATGTCTATTTTTAAGTTTAGTTTTAAAGACACTTTTTTCAAAATATATGCTATATTTACTTGATTTATTTTTCAATATATGTGCGTGTATGAGCATATACATATAGATCATTTATTTAAAGAAATAAGCAAACTCATTTATTTACTTAACTGTATTGAAACAAAATTCGACACGTGGCTCATATAAAAATCTGAGCTAAGGGGTAAAAGTTATCTATATCTATACTAATATAAATAATCATGTAGTCAAAACGGGTGAAACTGAATTTCTAAGTAGTGTTAGTAATAAATGTGTTGCTAAAAGTCATAGCGAAAGCAATTGAAGCGTATAGAAAAGCTAATAATTATATTGATTGTGGTTTGAATTAAAAATAATTTATAATAAATGAAATAGATATTCTAGCTATTTTTATATATTTCACAATTCATAATGTTAAAAAAAAACATCCTCACATTCCTATAAATGCTGTAGAAACGGGAGTAAACCTAGCATTATATTTCTATTCACCCCATATATTATATCTATTGCCCCACAAATTGGTCAATAAAAAATACTTAATTTATGTATTTTTTGATATATTATTATTGTAAAATCACTTTTTTATACAAAGTAAATGTAAAATCAATATTAACTCATTCTTCAATGTGAATTGTTTTTATATTTATGGTCTAAATTCCCACTTTAGGGTAGTTTTAATAATGTTGATTGATTTTTTAAGCTCTTCTTAAATTAATTTTCTCTATAGTTGCTAAGTATGTCAAAGTGACGTTTAATTGTTATCAACAACAACTTTATTGTGAAGATGGCGACGTCTGGAGTTGGATTTCGGTGGTTAGATTTATTAGAAAAAGAATTTGATAAAGCATGTGTCGAGTTAGATACTTCTTTATGTAAGTCTTAAATGTGGACTTGTAGTTAAGTTAATTTACTTAGTTGCACATGTGACGAATTAAACAATATTTTGATATCTATGGAGTGATTTAACAATGACATTAATAAAAAAAGCTTGTAAATGTAGTTATTTGAAGATGTTATGGTTGTTTGTATCAAGATTAATGAAAGTTTAGTGTATGATTTTATAGGAAATATTTTATTTCAATATATAAATGTAAATTCGTCAGTGACGTGAGACAATATGTAACCATGACTTAAGGACAACAACCCTTTTATGAGTTCTCCTTATATAAATCTTTGCTTTACTTCACTATAAACATATATTATTTTTAGAGATAGATAAAGAACAGCAATAATAACAGATTTTTAGAGTAATTAAAATTAAATATTGTTTTAACATTAAATTGTTTACTTAATTAACTTACTTAAATCTTATAATATTTTTATATATCTTTAATAACATTTTTAATTAAATAAAATACTGTTTGCAGCTGAACTAGAAAGCGACGAACCAGATGTTGTGTTTTCATCCCGGCAGAAGATAGCAACTTTAAGCTCCTGTTTTGCTCAGTTGACTCACAAGGCTCTAACAATTTTCCAAAACAGCGCAAAACTTGATGTATGTATTAAAATACTAGTTTAACTGAAATTTGCTATAATTCATTTTGGCACAATGTCTCGCTGTCTGTCACACAGTCTCCAAGTGTAAATGGGATTGTGGGTGGTGAATTATTTTCACTTTACTGCTCTAATGAATAAATTGCAATGTTAAGTTCCCTTACTCATCATGCAATATCTCAAGAATTGGATGGAAAGTGGGGAGTGGAAAGTCTTTATATTAGGATGTGTGATAAAAATGTATGATGACAAAGATGTTAAGCAGAGTAATATTAATGTTCATAATATTGTTAATTTTTTATCCTATTTTGTGTTGTTATCTCTTTTTTATACAAAATATTCATCTTTTTCTTACAAAACTCTATGTATACATTATGCATGTAAATTGAAATGAAACACATATATTTAATTAAAATCATTACACTGTATTTACATGGGACCACGGTCATAAGGATGTTTATGAAGATGTCTCCGGTGAGGCTTAGTTATAGTGCTTTCTGTGGTTATAAACTTTTCTCTGTTTGACACATTATTCAATATTTCTTGATCTTCTTGTGAGAAATCATTCATATTATTGTCAAAATAATTGCTATCTTGCTCATCTTCCCAGTCATTTTCTTCAGAACTTTGCTCACTCCTGGAAATGAAATAATGGTTTATGGTAAAATTTGGATTAATTCTAAATAAAGTCACTTTTGGATTAATTCTAATTAAAGTCAGTGGCAACTATGCTATAATCATATGTTCAAACTTATGGCTTTACTTACTTTCCTTTTTTAAATTTTCTAAAAAAGTACATATGTATATAAAGTATGGAAATAGAATGTGTTGCAATATCATTAATATTTTATCAATATTAACTAAACATTTACTACTTCAAGCCTATCTACCTAAAATATTTCTATTTACCATAATATTTTTAAAATAATAAAAATAATTGAAAAAAAAAAAACTTTTGCATAATCAGTGTGTGAGCATTAATGTAAATGTATCTCATACTTGATTCCTTTAAGTTTTAACAAAAGTCGATCTGCAGCATCAGTGACATCCGTGCCAGGTATAGGTTCTTCTGACTCTTCACTAACATGTCCCTCTAATCGCTGCAGAGCAGCATCGGCTCTATTTGTTAATGCTATGAATTTTTCAGTCAGCTGTTGTAATTCTTTCTCATTGAAAGTTGAATGTGATGAATTTTTAAATAAGGTTTCAAGACGCTTGCATGAGACTTCAGGTGGCTGAAAATAGAGTTGTAATTAATTACAAAAATGTTTTTTCTATAAAACTAAATGTGATGAATAAATATAATGCCGTAGCACAAGCAATACATAAAAAACAGATTCCGATCAAAAGATAAAAAATACTTCATTGTGTTATGTTCACAATCAGATAACATTAAAAATATTTTAGTCCCTGTATTAAATAAAATTTACGTTTGATATTTTGTATTCTTAGTCGTTCGTTATATACTCGTTTTATATGGTGTATTTACTTTACGATTCGCTAAAAATATTGAATCGCTTCATTCAATATGCGAAAACCCTCGACAATTCGCCAAGGGTGCTCTGATCTTACTTTTCTCGTTCCATACTGACCTGTGTCGGTCGAGTGTTAAGTAGTTTTATGACTTTACTATCATGGTTTCTCATAGTGACTTGAATATTTTGCAACTCGTGAAATGTAGACGCCGTTCTGAAATTAAATCATTCATTTTTAAAGTACAATACATATTATTATGCACAAAAAGTTTAAAAACAATGCATACTTATTTATAAGCGAGTCTATCAATTTATCTAGTACGTCCGCTACGTGCGTTGGATCGTCGAGTTGCACTCGTTGACAAGAATCGGCGAAGCGTTTTTGTACGTTCAGGACTTCTTGCATCTGGAATATAGTTTTAGATCAATATATTTATCTTACATATTATTTATTTAAATAGCAATTTCCAATAATTAGTTATTTTGGGATATTGTTGACTGACAATAGTGAACGTCGTTATTATGTCGTTCGCACTTTTTACGTAAGCTAGGCTATATGGGCAATGCCATTATTTTAAATTTATTATGTAAATTGAACATTTTACCATAAACACGACGCGTAATCATTCGGGGTATAATTTTCTTTAGATAAATACAAAATTAATTATGTATCCAAGTTACTTACACGTGTAACCTTTCAAAATATTTTGTACACTAATTTGATTTTGTCATTTATAATTTATTAAAATTTATTAATATATCAATTATCTATTGCCAATATCGCTATCGTAACTAGTAATACATGTCCACTATAGCCTTCATGTTTCTAAATCTTACTTGTAAGCATGGTGAGTATGGTTGTTGTTTCTTAACCTTATTAGCCATGCAAAGCCCTGTGCGTGTACTGCAATACTGTGAGTACGTACTTTTAATGCTACTGTAGCTTTGTTGAATATTAAATATTTGAATCGACATTGCTTAAGCTACTTTAAACATTTTAACTATTCACTTATTTTAACTATCACTGCGATCAAAATAAAACCGGCTCAATATATTAACTTAATGGGTCACATATTTCGGTAAATCTGAATAAATTTAACAAGAATTGTGATAAAAAGCTTCATAAAAATTAAAGTAAGCATTACATGTATGAAATTAGGATCCGCGAAAACTTACCTTCATGTCTATCTTATAAGTGTTGTCCTCGATGCGTCTTGAAAACGCCGCCTCCAAGTCTACAGAGGATAGGCGCGCCTCCCGCTGTCGCCTGGCGAGCGTGCGTAGACCGTCCGCCAGCTCCCGTCGTGTCACGTTCACCAACGACATTCCGTCTCGCACCAAGGACTCCAGCAGAAGGCCGCGCCGCCACGTGTCGGCATACGCACCACTTACCTAACGTTATCAACAATTTTCAATTACTTCTATTACCCGGCCAATAAATAATCACACAGCTTTTACTTTTAATTAAGGGTCTTACTTTTTCTAATAAGTGAGTATGCGATTCTATACGATTTGTCAAATTTTGGGCTACTTCCATTATTTTAGCTTGACTGTTTTCTATTTTGGCGCTGCTCTCCTTGATAGAAGTCTGAAAGAAAATGAAAATTTATATAATTTAAATAAAAAAAAGACCAGACAAGCACGAGTCGGGCTCGCCCACCGAGGGTTCTGTTTAGAAATTGGAGGTCTCGAGCTTTTTCTGAAATTCAAGCTTAGTTTAACCAGAGCTTTTTCTCTGATACCCCACTTGAACTAGCGACTTTAATACCAATTTTTTTAAAATTTTACCACAAATGTATAGTTTTCAGATTTTTTCCTGAACTACTTGTAGATGTTAGCTGTCAAATTTGATCATTTTAAGTCAACCGAAAGTACCTACCCTATTAATTTTGATTCCCTTCATAGCGTCGAATTACGCGTTTTTTGCGATATAAACGGCCATACCATTTTTTAAGTAAATGTAGAAATACGATTTTCTTTTCTCTTTACGAGGCTCTAGACTCGATTAAATAATCTAAAATTATACTATTTTTTTTTTATTAATACGAACCTGAACACTAGTTTGCAGCATATGAAGCCTGTGCTCCAATCTTTCAGCAGCCAATTGAGCTCTTTCCAGTTTTATGGACAAAGTAGTTTCTAGATGATCTGAAAGATTCATACATCTTATTTCCGTATTCATATAAACACCGTTTGGTAGATGAACGATTCTGATTAAACGATGCCCCTATTCTGTTCAATTGCGAATGATAAATAGAGGCAATATTGCGAATGTTGACATAATACGTATTCTAAAATAGGATATGACACAATAAGGATGTCGTGACTCATCGTTGCACATTGAGAAATACGTTTCTTTGGAGTACGCACATACAAATAAAATTTAGGTCGAAACTTCAAATGGGATATTGTATTTGTAACAAGTCAATGTGTCAGTAGTGCCGGCTATGTTTTAACAATAATAGGTTACTGCTAGGTTTTTCATATTATTTTACATAGTTAAAACTTAATTATGAAATTAAATGAGTGCTACCTATTCGTTACAATTTTCCCAACTTTTTTTTTCTGTGTGTATACTGTATAATTTTTAAGGACATTAGTAAAATAACAATCCTTGGTATCCTACCACCTATGCGTTTATTACGATTTTTTGCGTTTGTCTGTAATAATAAATTGAGTTTTTCTTTTCTATATGTATTTAATCCCGTGTAATTATGTGACAGGATAGTCTCGGAACGAAACTGCAAGTAATAATAATGGGAAAAAAGATTTTTATCAGCACTTATTTCGGTGTTGGAAATCAATTATTTTTCATATGTTATAAAAACACAGTACCTAATGTTCATCTTCCTGGCAGTTGTTTTATTGCGTCCTATACGACGATATATTTAGAACGTAAATGACAATGTTTCATGTACAGGTAATGAAATGTAAAATGAGAAGTACTATATTACCTAATTTGTCTTGTATTACATCCAATCGTCGCGCCTGTTTCGCTTGCACCGCGCTTATGGTGTCTAGTAAACGTAAACGTTCGTCTATATTTCCTAAAATTATGCCTAAATCCTATAAATAAACAAAACATATTATTCTATAAGTTCTCAAAAAAATATATATATATGTTAGTCTAAATATTTTTTTATTTTAAATAATTATATAATTTCACAATAATTCATCAAACACATATTGAGCAAATAGGAATCTATTGTTTGTATTAATTACCTTAGGTGTGTAAGTGTTAATCGTATAGGATCGCAAACCGTGCGATTCAGCCGGCGAGGCGCGCGCCAGCCAGAGGCAAGCGAACGCCGCCACAACCACACTTAACATCGCCCCGCCTGTAACAAGTAACATTTGTCATATTTAACGTCGTATTTTAAATATTACCATTAATTTCCTGCCATTTAATGTCGCGAAAAGAACCCAGTGTCAAGACATTTTTAGTGCTTCGCAGTTATTGCTTACTTTAGACGTTTTATTTGTTGATTTTCTTCTTATTTCTTTAAATATAGACCTACTTATACGAATTTATTCGAAAAGAATTCTTCTGGTACAATTCTACGACTTCTGGTATATTCATAAAGAGATTATATGAACATTCCCACTAATATAGAGCATTCAAAGCTCTAGAGTCTTGATATAAGCTTGATATAAAACTGCAGTACCATAATTTTTAATTTAATTATATTATTTTAAATTCAAAATTTAAAAGCTTTAATCGATAAGCTTATAATATATTTATGTAAGTATATTAAAATAATAAATGTGAATGTTACCATGTTAAAGTGGTTTCAAAGTACTTTATTTCTATTTTAATTCACTTGCGTGCAAAGCCGCCGGCAATCTGTAGTTATGAAATATCTAATCATTTTTATTACTTAGGCCACGCAGTTAAAGATCACGTAATGAGTTCACTAATCTAAATATAAAAGAAATATAATGCCAAAAAAATATTATTTATCAGTTTGTCACTCTCTGTAGGCATTAGTACGAATGAGATGAATTTTTTATACTATCAAAAGTATAAAGCATTTTATAATTTCTATATCAACAATGTTGTTATAACAACAAACTTAAATTATTAGCTTGTGTCAGGACATAAATTTCTTAAAAATATTTATTTTTGTACTACAAGGTAAACCAGTTGTCTCCAGGTATGTATTTCAAGCCGTAATGTGCTATTTTTAAAACATATATGGTTGATAAGTTTAACTCAAATGATCGATGACTATAAAAATTACGAGATAATTATACTAATAAGCTGGTGTAACTTTAAATTATTTTTTAAAACAATTAGTCATGTACACGAGAGTTTTATTTCCATATTTTTATTTTGATAATAAAATGTTATTAAATGGTTATTTGATAGGCGCTGGGCTTTTGGAACTAAAAGAGCACACTGTGATTTATTATTTGTAAATATTTGAAGTAGATGTAGTTTTTATAGCTTCATTCCCAAGATCAATAGACGGATCCGGAAGAGAGACACTCGATCGTGACTAGACGCACGGTGCGTTCCATTATTCCAGGCGCGTGTTGACATGAATTGTTTATTCCAGCGATCACCGGCAGGTGTGCTCTCTCGTCCTGCTTATATGCATCTATTTATTTGCATACCGGTGCAGTTCGTGGACCCCGAGTCAGATTATCATTGTCGAACTGCGCCCACACACGACCGAGGTCGACCTTTCATCAGCCCTGACTGCTCCCATGAGATTTGTTGCATAATCCCACAACGACTCGCTATTATAACGTCAATCATAGCCCCTGATTAAAATCTTGTAAAATAAAAACTCAGAAAAGTTTAGCTTTTTTAACTTTTGAATGACTATGGACGATTTTTATTTACTTTGCAAAGTACGATGATAGACAAAATAGAAGGAAAATTTACGATTTTTTTATATCTTTAAGCTAGTTACAGCATAAATATTAGCTATAATTAATAAACATTGAGAATTATATATGAATGGTATTTTAGAAATGTCTAAATTACAAAAAAAAAACTATAATCTAAATAAACGAAATACGTCAAATTATTGTATTTTTGTAAATATTTAAATGTTAATTAGGATGTATATTTTAACGCCACAATGTCCAGTATTTATATATTTTTAATATTGTTACACAAATACAACAATAAATTCAGAAAGGGAAAGGAATGTATAATTTTGGAGCACGATGACCTCATCGTGCTTAAAACTTGCAACGCAAGTATACGCACAAACTTACAAGGGCAAATTTAAGGTATATATATAGGGCTTATATAAAAAATAATAATGTACAAAAATACTGTCATTAGGTTTGTTACTCATGCAAAATGCTATTTCAACTCATATCTAACCACAAGTGATGTACAGTTGATTTGCAGAAACGCAATTTGCAGCGGCGGTTTGTCAAAGTTCAGTAGAACTGGAGTTGAGCCAATACGGTTAGATTGCACTTCCAGGTGCAATATAGATTCCCGTATGATCGTTATTAGCGTGCCTGTTAGTGGTCTAATAAAACTAATCACTGGGGCTTGTTACTCTCTTTGATGTTCGTATTATTTGCGAATTATTTTCTACACCAATTAAAAATAATGAAAAGAGAAACACAATAGTAGTAGTTCTGAAGAGGCAGGCTGCTATCATTTATAGGAATATTTATTTGTTTTCACTAAAGTCGTTGGCCTTACCGTCCTTCCCTTGCTCTATTGTATGCAGGAGCTTCCTAGTGAGATCACGTTTATTTCTAAGCTTATATATTTGCCGTAACATCTCTTTGTCTACATGTTAGTGTCGGTCCCATCAAATAAAGGCCGTTTTTGTAAGGAACATTATAAAGGAAGAATCAATTTATTTTTTCGCCTTATCATGCAGCTTCCGTTTTGAAAACGGAAGGTACCGCAATTGATTTTTTTTTTTTTTTTTTTTAAATTAGTCTGACGGGATGACATGCGTTTTATGAATCTTTGAATTAAAATCAATTGTAATTGTTATTGAACTTCTTAAAAATTGTAATATCCCTCACTTTAAATAAACTGAATGGTTTTTTTTTCTATCCTATATACTATTTTAATTATGTACCTGCGAGTTGAAGTAATGAATATTATTTAATTATATAGGTACAGAATCCAAGGTGATACTTGTCTGATATTCATAATGAGCGAGAAATAAATTAAAAAGTTTAGTCAAGTCAGCAAAGGTGGCAGGCAGTTCGTACGCATCGTGGAATGCCGTTGGGTGACTGATAAATAATTTGCTTTAGGTTGCCAATGAAAACGAGACTCGCTATAATAAATTACATTTGACAATAAGTACCGCTGTACTCGTATGATAATTACTAAAGTAATTTCATATTATTTGTTATGAAATTGCTTCCAAATGCTTTCAACCCATATTATGGTTAAAAAATGACATGATGCTGTCGTCTAAAGAGGCTCACACTTATGGTATCCGAAAATAATCAGCAGTATTTCAAAATGTTATGTTCCACGTAATGTGTACATTGTGCTTGGTCTCGCAATACCTGTAGCCTGCTTACTATAAACATGTTGGTATATCTATATATACAAAGATATATATGCTAAGAATTCTCCTAGATCGCCTTATCTGCTTGTCTTAGGTCGTGTCACTGTTCGTCCTCCTTTTGAAATTTCTAGTCAATAGGTGAATCACCTTAGTTCTAGTTCAAATATCCTACTTTTTTTTAAAGAGTTGAATCTTTAAATGAAAATCTTAACTAAAAAGTTAAAACTTTATTTGATATTTGTTAATAACCTCTCTATTTAGTAATTGGATATTTTATTTTTATTTTAAATTCAATTGTTTAAATTTGCGTAAGTAGGTTATATGGCGCGACAGACTGCGCGGCGGCGAGAGCCAGTCGCCAATTGACCAGCAAAACCAACTAAAGATAGCTTCACCTTTAGATACATTACAAATGTAGTTTAAACTGATTACTTTAGCATTTAATACTTTTATTATATTTCATTAGACGCTCTTATGGAGCGCACTCAGACTTATCTAAATATCATAAAGAAAATCTCTCTGTACTCACATTAACTTTTTTCTATTGTATTAAAACTATAGGTACGATTCTCTTGGCTTAAAAATTTGTCGGCTTAACAATACAGGACGCTTTATATCTTCCAAACATTAAAAACAAAAACTTACTAATGGACAAAGGACATAAACCTTTTCTTTTATATAAAGAGTTATGATTCATGGGTTACTCAAATGCGTACCTTTACATGAATATAAAGACGAGCATTTATAGCAATTAATTCGTATAAGCTGCTACCACACGGTCCCTTTATTATTATGACGTTAAATTGTTGACATAGTACTCGACCTCGTTATTTCTTATCTAATTGATAAAATTCAAAAAGTTGCAATAAATTGCATTATATCATAATCAGGACTAAAAATAATTATATAAAGGTAACATCACTTTCCAGAGGTTTCGGCACGGCAATTTGATTATAGCATTCTATTTTGTAAAAAAATAATTTAAATAATTAACAAGAATTTCAATAATACCACGTTAATTATTTTTAAAATAACATTTCCTTCTTTCGAAGTTGACAAAAAACACGATCGCAATCTCGAACCCGATCGAACAATAGCAGATTTAGAGAGTTAATAATATATTCCGTTTTTATACGCAAATAATTTTGAGGTTAAATCTTTACGTATAATGCCAATGATTGTCAATGTCTAATTATAAGTACAGTCTTGAAAATTCCGTGAATAGTACACCACAATGAAGACAAATAGTCTATCATTAGAGCGATGCTTAAAATATACTCTTAGTTGCGTGTCTATCGTGTGGCTACATTTTTTTCTAAAAGTAAATGCAGTTTTTTGTTTAAACTATTTGTTGTCTAATATATTATTTTGTTTTTGATTAAATACCAGATGGAAAGTGGTATCTTTACTTTTAATTTAGCCCGAATATGTGTATGGCGTAGGTATATTGCGTGTGTTGCCTGTAGGCGATATCAAATCGTTTCTAAATATAATCGTATAGAATCGAGAATCTTTAGGATGAATTTCTAAAATAATGATCCGTTTTAAGAATATAGGTGTAATATAGGTGTTAGTAATTGACATGTTAGGCCCAATAAAATTAGGCCCAAGTAGAAATGGGTAATTTTTATAAAATTACAGATTTCCAGTGAATAATTAAGATGAGATGTGAATCTATTTTTATATCATCATATATAATGCTATAATCACCAGTGAATGAATAAAAATATTGTTAGTCTTGTTCCAAGCATTATTTTAAAATTAATTTTGAGATTTAAGTGCACTGATTTTATTATCTTTTATCTGTACGTAACCGGCGTACGAGTATAAGATGCATATCTTATAATGTAACAACAATGTGTTTTCAAAGCAAACACGCCTTATGTATATTTTATCATATAATCAAATAGTCGGACATCAACACTATCCCTTGCAACCTCTTACTGTTGATTGTGCAATCTCAGAACTGCATATTTAAAGTACTCCAATGTAACATCAATGATTCAATTCTAAGAATAATATAAGCGATAAGGAATTCCTTATACCTCCTATCTTAGTATTAAATTCATACGATATAAAATTCAAAATTTTTTCGTCTTTACATATTATGTTATACTTACTTTTATTCGTGTACTTGGATTTTTTATAAAGTTAATGTAATGATAGGGTTAGTGATATAAATTATCAGCATCAACAAACTGTTTGTATAGTGTTGTTGCTTACTCTAAAACGTCCTCCTCAAATATTTAATCATATTTAGTATCTCTGATGTCATGTTGACACAAACTGAAAAAAAATGTAGAAACAACTGATTCATAGCTAATACACTCACTAAGTTCAATGTCTTTTAGTAAATGATCATATAAATAATATGTTTCAAACAATATACCATAAAAGATAATATGAAAAGGAACAATGTAGCCTAAAATTTAAGTGGTCAACGACGGCCTATAAGAAGCTAAGAAGCTTTGCTGTTTGGAATGCAGCGTATGTTCCATTCGGACTCATTTCAAGCTACGCATTCTTTTTGGAATTAGAGGTAAAACTTAGATGTATTATGATAAAATATGATAAGGGAAAAACTAAAACCTTGAAACTGTTGATAAGTAGGTAAAAGTTTGTAAATATTTTCTTTTAATCTTACGAAAAAAACACGGAGCTGCATTATAATATTTTTTCTTGTTAATTCCTATTTCTAAAAATGACACCTCTTTTCACTTCTTAATAATTTTTACAAAAGAATTACATATTTGCACGAGTAATATGCATACAGAGTAAACAATGTTAAAACATTTGTCATATTATAAAAAGGAGGACGAACTTCTTCGAATACATTGTTAGAATGTATTGCGTTGAACGAACGTGTGCCTTTTTCGTAACTTAGCTATAGAACAATTGGAAGGTAGAACTGTATAGATGATAGCATAATTTGCATTTGAGAATTTTGTCCAGTATTCAAATTTAAGTATTGTGTGTCTAAAGAGTTTCTTGTTCAGTTTCATATTTTAAATTTCGGGGAATCCTTTTAAGTGCTCCCCAGTTTGGCTGTGCGTTGTCTATTAGTCACTTAATAACGAAGGAGTTTTATATATCATAAAAGATAATAGTAATTGAAAAATGATAAATACGTAAAAACAAACCACACATTTTAAGAACAGCGTGCATATTATATTAGCTAGTCCAACAAAATATGAGTACCTACTGCCAACTCGTTTGAGAGTTTATGATTATAATAAACCGTTTTATTAAAATATTTAACTGAGGGTGGTCGTGGCGCAGGGCACAGACGTGTGACTGACTGTAAAGACGACGAAGACAATAGGTTGTAGGTTCGATTCCCACTCAAGGAAATATTTAATATTTTAATTTCTTCTTTTTGATGTCGAGGCAAAGTGCGGCGTTGAAGTTCCGCCACTCAACACGTAAGGCCTTCCGAATTCAGTGGAAAGTGGGAACGGAAGTGCCTTAATGGGAACGGAGTGTCTTAACACTAGGTTCTCAAGTTCCCTCTGTCGACCCTGCTATGTGCGGGGAAAAAAATATAAATGTTCTATTTTATATTATTTCTATTACGCTCTGGGTAGCGATCATTACTTTAGTTGAACCATAAAATTATAATATTACTTTAATTAACTGCGTACGAGCATCTACGAGATTACCACTTCTGCGACCTCGATTTACGAAGATGAATTTGGCAACTTTCAATATCATTTAGTAAACATATTTATAACTCTATTTATCATTTATTTGAAACACTTACTAGGTCAATACACAATGTATTGGGAAGAAAATAATTAATTATTATTTTAAACGTGAGTTAAGTCACTCAGGTTACGAAATATTTTATATGTTCTGATACTTTCTCTATTTTCGAAACTCATATATAAAGGTTAAGAAAACAGTGCCTTCTTTAAAAATGTATAAAAAAAATAGTTTTGTGTTTATTCAATAGTTTAAGTAATGTTCTCCTTATAATATTAGTTTTGAAATAACTTAAATTTAGTGCAGGTACTCGTTTTAATGTTTTGCGACTTATTCGTATCTGTGCATGTTCAAACAAATAAATAGATTTCATGTAATAAAATAATATGAGCGTCTTCTTGGGAGACATGTCGGGAGCAGTGTTTGTGGTGAGCAAATACAAAACACTCGTGGCACGCGGGAACTACCACTTGTTGCTTGTTTGCTAACGTTGACATGCATACCTCCCAATTCACTTACACCCCATCGCCTTTGGAAGTAAATACTGCCCAAATAAAGGTGGTTGTTTTTAGTTTACTATGTTTCTAGTAAATTAAAATAATTTTGTTCTGTTGCAGTTAGCTAAATTAATAATAAGATAAAGCCAGTCGTGGCGCAGGAGCACAAGTGTGTCACTTTAAAAGCGACAGGTTAGGGGGTCGATTCCCACTCGAGGAAATGAAATATTTAATATTTCCATTGCGGTCGGAAACGGAAGGGTCTTAATAGGAACGGAGTGTTTTTAACACTAAGTTCTAAGGTTCCCTCTGCATACCCTGCTATATGCGGGATACCTAAAAAAAGAAATAAGATAAAATATTGTTAATTAAGCATTATATACCATCTTATTATGTATTTTCTAGAGGAATGTGATTGAAATTGTTTATACGTAGTTCTCGACATATGAAAAGCGTTTTCTATTACGGCCCAACATTGGATATGGAATGTAAATCGTTTATGGCAAGTAAAGCTTACATAGCTACAAGTCCCGGTAGTTGATTGATTATGAGAATAAGCTGCGGTCACCCTGGACGTTTTATTACTATTTCTACTAACGAATTGGACGTATTAAAATAAACTCGTGAGAAAAGCTAAATACAAGAAAATTACTAGAAGTGTTCGTTTAAATAGTTATCGTTAAATTGAAAATATACGTTCATACATACATGTGTATATACGCGTATTCGCGACCTTACTCAATCGTCTTCAAGGCTTTCACATCCATATCGTTTGGCTTTTACAAAGAAGGAACAATATAATGAGAAATTCATCTTTTCTTAAAAGGCGTTACAGGTGATATGTAAACGTTGTTTTTTTGAAAGGAAGTCGTATACGAAGTAATCGTACCAAGCTGCGCTTGTTCATTTTGATATTACTGATGATAATTGTATTCTTAACGACGAGATATCTGCATATCTCATAAAATTTAATTTGTTATATATATTCTCAACGATTTGATTTAGAATACATTTAATAATATTTTCCTGCTTTTGTTCTCTATGACATGTCTCATGACATTTTAATATTTATTTTGATTTCATTATTTATGTGCACACATTAAAACCTATTTAAAGTTTATGATAATAGGAAGTGCTTGGAAAACACTTCTTCGATTTAACAAGGTATCTGTGAACTTTGACATAATTTAGCATTTCGTTTTGTATAAAACCAATTTGTCAATTTCATTGAAAACAAATACAGTAACTTCTAACTTAATTTTGCTAAAATGTAGTCTAAAAACGATTACTACAATCATGATTTTTAGACTATAAATAGTTTTATTTATAACCCATAAATATACCACACATTTATGTTACGATTCCAATATACTCATTTACATTAAGCTTATAAATTGTTTTATTATGATTATATATTTTCCTGTTTTCAAAACGTTCAATATAATATATACCTGCATAAATTATATAATTTACTTTATCCACCTTAATGCAAATTAGAAAGAAAACAAAATGTTTTAATATAATAATATTTTTACATACAGTTTTTTAATTATGCGCCGATATAGAATATGTTTAAGTACTAACCTAGGGATATTCCCAAGCAGCGTAGAGGTAGATGCTTCTATGTATTGGCTGTCACTAGCACTGAACTCATGTCTCTAATCATATATCACTGGCTTCGATTTTTATTGCATTTTCTCTTACGTTACAATCGTACGCGCGGTATTCCCGATTGCAAAGTTAACGCGAATCGACAGGTGCGGCCACCGCAGCATCCACGGCGGCTCTGACGCGAATAGCGCTACGACCACGCCCCGTGCGTGCGCGCACCTCCCCGCCCGCCCCAGCGCTGAAGCCTCCTAAATCCTAATTTCAGCTTGTTCTTCTAAATAAATATAAATGATTTAATTATAATAACTAACTTAGTATCTACTATGTCACGAAAGCTCGAGATTTTTTATGAAATAAATTTTTTTAACTTTTTTGGATATGTAAAAAAATCCTTATTATTATTTCGATATATTATTTTGTTTACTATTTCTGCATCCATTAGGCTTGAAAATTACAAAATTTCTTAAATATGTTTATTGAAATTTACTAAAGAAGTTTTATATTTTACTTACTCAGGTATTAGGTATATACCTATTATAATTTTAATATTTTCTGAACGTTATTTTATCACACGGAAAAATAAACGATTAAATATTTGTCTTTGATAAAACCAAGACATACCATCATCGTTAAATATGTAAGCTTGTTAATTAACTAAAATAATAATCGGCGTGTTTAATTAAGCTATCGAAGCATATCTATGAGACGAGTAGCGAGTGGCGATCATAAAGCAAAGTGCGGTGCGCTGAATCTGGGATGTGAAGCGCGTGAGAAAGTCTACTGTCCAATGCTCGTAAATCGTATATTGGTTACTACTAAATGAGTCCCTTGATTAGATGCTAATTGAGAAACGAAGAAATCTTTGTTTTACAGCTAGCTAGCTCTCTTTGCGGTGAAACGCTGTCTCGTATAATACTATTGGAATCATGCTGACACTCCTCTCGCGGAGCTGATGTTGTTTATTAAACATTCAAATTATTATCCATCATTTCAATCAATATTGGTTATGTTGTAACTTTCAGTTATATAAATTGACTTTCTATTATTTGTCGACTGCTTGCCGCGAGTGTAAGTAGACACTAGACTAGAAAAGTGCCATCATCAAGAGTCAACATGTTTTCTGCGATGTCTTCAGTAATTGCTAGCTCGGATAAGAATAAATTTGCAACAAAGTACTTTTATGTACGAGTATATTCTACTCTGGTACAGTTTTTTGCACATTGTGCATTGATTAGTTGTTGAAGAAACTCACTTTTTAAACTTCGACAGGCATTGCTGTCAAGTATCTATTATTTGCTGTTTTAAATAAAAAAAATATATAGAACCTTTATTATTTTGTCATTAAATACGAAACGTATAATAATTTATTAAACAAATAATAATTAACATTATATTTTTATGATTAATGTCTGCTATGTGCTTACATGTATGGCGTACAAGCAAGTATTTTTTTATTTTATTAGCACTACATCTTTCAATCATGATGAGAATTAAGAACCGACACAGAGCTTGTAAATCATAATTGCGTTACATACGGTGGCGGCACAGTGTCCTCCATTTAATAAGTAGGTACAATATAAATATACATAATTATCTCAACGTTCATAGTAATTATGTATGTATGTCTGTGCTTAAAGAATTAAATTTTCTACGAATCAGGTTTTTTTGTCAGTACTATTAATTTTATTTAAGATTAACAACTAAAGTCAATGCATGTGTAAATTTTTGCCACAACTACCTTTTATGATAATGATTGAGTAAACGTTTTTCATGTTAAAATAAAATAATATAGTTCAGATTTTATTTCATGCACTAAACAGATGACGGTCAGAGATGGGTTATGTTTCAGAGCTTCCTTACCGCTATCTTCCCGCGTTCCGTTATACGAATTTCCCTTCATGTTTTGTACTAAGATACGTTAAAAAAGTATCTCACTTTTTATTATGCTTACTTTGTATAAATATTTTATAAACATTGAATAAAAGTTTCGGAGATTTTTATTGTAAATTTTGTGAAAAGTTATTAGTGTAATAAAAAATATCTAATGTGTCCTTCCCTTACAACGACTTGACGTATAAATAAATACATATTACAATCGAATCAAAATGAACCAAGAACGTTACAAGACTCCTACTCTTATATTTTCAATCTGCGCCGCGTGCCTGGACGCATGCAAGCGTAACGAGCCAATTAAATTTTAGGGGCAAGCGGGATGTTGGCCTCTCGCCGTCGAACTAACATTAATCCCGTGATATACTATCGGCTCACGAACTCACTTGACGTAGTGCGTCTGGTGGTCGCGGGTGACCGATTATCTATAAATCAATTTATGTGAAATGCTGGTAGCAACGTCTGTGTCAGCCAGTAACATACCACGCGACCATTAAACTTTATCGCGATTTTCTAAGACGGTTTGTGGTTTCTCATATCGTGTTCTAGAAAGCTATTGCTCTATTCTACAGGCGTATAGCATGATATTAAATACATTTGATTTTTTTGGCCTATTTTAACTCGATATTTATAGAAATCAATATTTTCTACTTTGTATTGTATTATGTTTTTACATGTAAATTGAATTGTAGAAAAAAATGTGCTTGCATTTATCATTAAGTGAAATTATTTTACTAGAAGTAGAACAACATAAATTATTATCATTTAAATGAAAATGTCAATTAAAGGAATTTTAACTATAAAGCTTTAACTTGTGATTACAGGTTATCTACCTATTGGTCAACTACTGGCATTACTCACGAATTTATTTACGTACCTTATCAAAGGCCTGCTGAGTTTATCAATATCGACAATTTGCAAATCTTTCGCTATCACATTTTGCTCGTTAAACTAATGGCTTTGCATTGCGACATTATAAGGATAGAATGCCCAGATTTGTTTAAATAATTCCACTAATTTAGTAGCATTGTTATAAATAATATCTGATTGCTATGTAAAATAATATTTAATATTATGATGATTATTAGACTAAAGGTAATTTATGCCAAAAGATTTGTCACAGTGAGCTTGACTAAAGTTGAACTCAGTATTGAGTGTCGATGCAACTTATTCATAAATAGACGTATCAGTTAACAGCCTTAAGGAAAATACTTCTAAGAATCTCTCAATAGGCAATCTTTTAAGTACAATTGAATACAGAATCAG
>DWNA01000420.1:0-24017 GCA_018249835.1 Heliconius besckei | reverse complement strand
CGTGTTAAGTGGCAGAACTTAACGCCGCCTGTCTCGTTACCAGAGCCATTTAACGAAAATAATTAATTACTCTAATGGAATTCGAACCCACTGTCGTAGTGTTTACAATCGGAAGCTGTAATATTATGCCACGACGACTTCAATCGACCATTAGTAGTTTAACTGTTAACGATAACAATATGAGAATATTAATTTAATAATTTCACCGACAATTTTTCATGCTGATTTGGAAATTCCTTGATTTGTAATACTAATACTTTTATCGGCTATTTCTTGTCAATATTTTTTGGAACGAATTTTCGATGAAAAATAAGCAAATATGCTCAAACCATTACAAAATTTAAAATAAATAATAATAAATTTAAAAGTTAAACTACGATAGTATCTTCTAAAACATATAACAAGTCAACACAACATATCTAAAGTAAGAGTCTGTAACAAACTCAGTTTGTTTGACAAACATATAGGACGTGAGAATTACCCACAATTTTATCCCGGTCCTGTAGCCAGGTCCCCAGGTCCCCTGGGCGGCAGCCGTCCGAAACTTTACCCTGACCCTCATACGATAAATATACATCTTGAATAATAAACTTATGTTGAAAATTTTCATACATTTTTATGGACTGTCTTTTACTATGTGATAGAGTTGTAGAGTTGCTTGTTTAAACTTTGCCGTTTTAAATAACATGTTGAGAGTTTTGAATGTTGGTAGTTGAAGTTACTTTTGATATAAAAATTTGTTTATAAAAAGGAGCTTTTTGTTAGTTTTATTATATTGTTGACTGAACTAATAGTTCTTGGTCAAATTTCGCTTTGTAAAAAAATTATATCTCGTTTTTCTCATCCTCAAGTAATTTTAAAAGTTGCTTAAATAAGAATAGGGAACGAAGTTTCTTAAGAGTAGGTTCCTAGGTTCCCCATGTCTACGGGATACAGCGTGAAAGAAAAAAACTTAATAACAACTACTTTAAAAATAACTGTTATAAAAATCAATATAACACATCTAAGTTAATAACATTAAGTTACTATATAGCCCTACACATATGTACGGAGGTACGAATCAACGAGGCCTCTGGGACCTCCGCCTCTTTACGGCCTGTCAATGACTAGTAAATTTAGAACTCGCCCGCCATTGATATAAATGTTTTTTGTTTTCCCAGAACGACCCTTCAAATTGTAATTTAGTGATATTGTTGTGTTAAGAAATCGAAATCCACTAGTTAAAAATAAGGTGTTAAAATGAATTTTATTTATCTTGAAACCTTATTTTAATTGATAGTATAAAATCATAATCATAATCTATAGTATAGAATCGTATAATTCACCATTTCTCGCCTAATTTGTAACCAGACTTAAAATGCTATAGGTATATCCCAATACAAATAAATTAATATACATCTTTCCCAGTGGAAATCGAACTTACGACCTCCATGCTAACATTCCGTTATTCCCACTGAGGTATCAGAATGCAAAATAATATGTGTATGAAAATAAAAATTCTCCCTGTCGAGTGCATCCATGAATATTGAACGCATTGAGCCCGTAACGACGCGAGTATATTAAATTTCTTGCCGTTTTCATACACATCTCGCACGCCCTCGGCCCTACAGATTATTTCTACGTCGCTTGCCTTACTAAATTAGCTACAATTTTGTGTTATAATGTCAATTGTATACGTTTTTTTTATATTTTCTAGGTAAAAAGCCTCGGTGGGAGAATGCGACTAGCACTTGGCCGGTATTTTTAATAAATTATGTTTGATTTTCGATTTAAATGCGATAGTAACTCTATGAATTTATGAATGTTAGCTACATTGTAAATTAATGTTATCTAAGTTTTAAATAAATATTTTTAGTCTAAGTATGAGAGCAATATTATTTCAGAAGTTTAAAACAAAAGTCTAAAGTAAAACTATCTAGTTAATAGTCATATTTTTCTTACAATAATTTTATTATTTAAATTTTAATTATACGAATTTAAAATAAACAACTGTTGACTAAATCTTCTACATTAAAAAAAATAACGTCAAACTCGCACCTGTCAAAAACAATAACCATCCAATCGCGTGCGAGGAGCGTGCTCGACTGGACTGACCAATGGCCAACAGGTTTTCCCCTAACCAAAACTACCCTCCAAACACGCGCAGGACAGGTTTGAAACACTTATAACCGTATAAATCGAAAATGGACCTCGGATGTTGGTTCAGCAAACAGATATTCTATAACTAATAGTAAAGTATAGTACAGGTATAATATACAAAGGAGATTTACACGCTTTTGACCGCCCAGTGGCCACAACTTGACAGGTTATTTGAATAGATTTTATCTCCCTAAATAGTACTTGTTTGGTATACGGGTGACAATTTTTTTTGACGCGTGCTCCATTCATGGTTTGGATGTGGTTAATTGAATAATGGAATGATATTTATATAGCATAAAGAGATTTTAAAGTGATTCATAGTGTTTTTTTGTCTGTGGAAAGAAAATAGAGCTTCTAACTTTGCTTGTGTTTATAATATAATTATTTAATAGTTGCGTATTATTGTTTTTGTTTAAAAAATATGTATATAAGTACAAGTGTAATAAGTACATACATACCAATATATAATGAAAACCAAAATCAAGTTTTTTTCTTTGATATATTATTAATTTATCAACATTGCAAAACTAAATTACTAAAGTAACAAGTGTTAGAATTACTTATCGATTTCAAATTTAAAATGTATCGTCGTCCAAGGGAGTGCTGAGGGCCCAGTCCTCATAATCCCGCCCTAATGCCTTGTCCTCTGTAAGGGACATTTCCATTTATTATTGAGCACTTAATTTATGTGTTTTGTTATGGACCGACAGCCGGTGATTGCATTGTATAAACGGAGAAAGTCGCATGGAAATAATGTATAGTAAATTAAACTTTAAGATAGAGGCGTAAAGTCCATTTTTGCTTTTTATAAAGCTGTAGCTTGCACTTTTTAAGGTTAAAAACAATGTCTAGCTCAATGGGACATTTTAAAATCCTTGTGAATTACCCATTTTGAACTATACATATTCTTGACAGCGTCGCCTTTAGTTTAAACAGCGCATGTCGTTTTGAATCTTTTCAAATTAAATAATGCGAATTTTAGAAGAATAGTTCCATTAAATATATTTTAAAATTAACTCTTTCTATATGTATATAAAGTTTACTTTCGCCAAGCCTGTTCTCCACGTATGCCCTTACACTGTCATACTTCATCACTTAAGAATTGTTTAGACAATGTACGCAGCAATCCGTTCGTTTCAAAGCCAGATTTTGCTTAAGGGGTGAAATGACATTTGGAAGAATAGTAAATCCCCGGTCATTTTTCAATATAAATGATTGACTTCACAGAAAAGTCAGTAATTTAAACATTTTATTTAAAGCATAATATAAAAAAATAATACATAAATTATAGCCGTGGAGAGCCTCTAAAGTAATATTCCATATGTAAAGGAGGGCCCTTCAGACTCCGCGCCAACATAAGCCTATGAAAGCATAAAAAAATCAAAAAAATTCATGTGAACCAAAACACATGTAGAATAAACAGATGATGTAGGTAGATACTTACAAAAATATGAAATTCACCACAACATTTGCTGGGGACGAAGAGTCTTGTACCGATGGAAAAATATAATTGTGATATTTCTTATGTGTTTACAAAGATTTTTAAAGGTGTCCGTTGTTGTGGTTTTTATTTTATTTAATGTAAGTTAATTTCAATTTGTTTAAAAAATTAATATGATGTTATATACAACCTAAACTTACAACTACAAAAATAAAATCAATAATGTTAAACTCGACACCATAAAATATCCTAATTCTTTTTCAAAATAAAACTTAATAATTTACACACAAACTACTACTCCAAAACAAGTATTTTCGCCATACACACAGCAAAACAAACATTTCTTCAGTATTTTGAAAACCAAAATTGCATTTTTTTGCCAACAGTACCCACTCGCTCGTCCATAATGTAAGTTGATAGGTAGATGTATTAAAAATAGTATACATTAGACGTGAATACGACAATATTATACATTTATACACAAATGTGATCTACAGAGTGTATCGCACGGGATTACTCATCACATTTATATAGCTGATGTCTTTTTAATAACTTTCCACGTGTAAATTCTATTATAATAATTGTAACAATGCTCGCTCGTTTTTTTGTAAATACAATGTTTTAATTATAATGTAATTTTTTTATGTAAATCTGTGCTCATAATTATTATTTATTATTTTTATCGAGAAAGAATTATTGCTTATCTGTTTTCTAATAGGAAATTGTCTAAATTATAGATAAAAACTATTTTTGTAGACACATTAAGATATTATTTGGCAGAATTTAACGCAATGCTAATATAGTCTTTATGTATTTTTAAATATAATTAAACTATTTTTTTCCGGCGACGTCACCTACATGGACAAATATAAATAACCAAGAGATATGTAGGTATGTCACAAAGCATATTATTAATTTTCTCGACAAATTGCTTATTTATCTAATACAAAAAGTTTTCAATTGTAGTCAGTTGTTCCTGAGATTAAAGCGTTCAACCAAACAGACTGTTCAATTTTATAATATTAGTACTTATAGATGTAACCAATCCTCAAACGGAGATCGAACCGACTTCCCTATACTGCATAATAAAAAATAATTGAATTTCCCTATTTTAAAAATAACACAAGTTTGTTAAATTCAAATGAACAAATTCTTATCTCGTCACCTCTAAACTCAATCCATCAATCGCGTGCGAGGCGGGTCGGACCATTTGTTACTATTGACACACCGACGGACCCACGACTATTTATTATTTTATTATATACCTATAGAGTGAACATTTAACTGTTTCTTCTTTCTAATATGTTGCACGAATCTGATATGGAAAGATAAGAGAATCTGCAATAGCCTTTTAAGAATTTTTAGTCGAATTAGATAAGCATTGTATAATAAAAATATGCAACTTCCTAAAGTAAAATCCTCCTTGAGGAGTCGACCTCAGTCATATATTTTGTTAGTGGATTTATTAGACATATTGATAAATCTTTGTCTTTGTAGATATTGATTTATGTCTTTAAATACAGATAGAGTATGTGAACATGAGTTGTTAATATATTCACTCTGTTCATTCCCATGAACAATTAGTGTAAAAAGAGACAAACTAGTACTCAAATGTGTTATTAAATAAAAAAAGAAATTAAGAAATCGCAAGCAATTCATTCTGCTGGTGCAGTGGCATAAGCGTACGACTGTAAATCCGACAAGTTTGGGTTCGAAACTCATTCAAGGAAATTAAATATTTCATATCTTCGTTTCTTCGCTCTGGTAATAAGGCAAAACGCAGCGTTGAGTTCCACCAGTCACCACGCAGGGCTTCTTGAGCACTTAATAACAGCCAATGTATTATATATGTCACTCACTTATTAGCATAGTCTAAATCGCTCATAATAAAAGTAATATCCCCTAAACCAAGGTAAATAGCGTACATTTTCAACCCCAAACATGATAAAAAGCTGTCATAAAGTAAAAACTGGATCCCTCTAACTATCTGTAATTTGTCTTACTGAGAACGTCTTCAGTTTAACCCAATACAGTCCTAAGTAAACTTTAGGTAAACTCAAGCGGCCGAGACCCTTTTCGGCCACATTCTAAATAAATAACATCTAATGGGGGACATTCATCAACATTTCCACGTTTTTGGGTCCTCACTCCCCCTCAGTCTACTGCTTTGGAAAACTTTGCTTGGAACATATTCGTTTAATTCTTTGTACGAAGTTAGTCTTTATGTTGATTGATTTAAAGGTAAATTTAGTTTGTTGTAGCTCAAGTATTGCGTTAGTAAAATTTGGAGATTAGCATTGGCGAGTGCAGAGATACGAGGGGGGGAATGGGCGGTTGCCACCACCCACCACCCTATTTTTGTTGCATTTTTTTTAAGTCAACGCGTGCCGGTCTGTGTATAGGTAAGTTTTTTTGCTCTTATTTTATGGTAACAAATTTGGAATTACTTCGTTATATTACTTTCTATTTTAACTGTGTATTTATTTTGTGATGAATGGATTTTTTATTATTATACAACGCTTGTTTGTGATCTATTGAGCTATAGGTATAGTAGATAATTAAATTGTTTGTTATGCAAACTATTTTTAGCGCAATAAATAGTTAGCTATTTATTCTATTTTTTTTTGGCAAATATTTTTATTAAAATGCAATATATCATTTAGAAATATTTATTTTTATGTTAAAATAATACAAATCTATTATTAAGGTTTTTAAAGAAAAAAATCTGTCAAGAAAAAGTTTTAATACTTTATTAGAAAAGCTCACATGCAGTGCTTTGTATGTAATTAAAAAATGCACACTTTTGTGAATACACTATTGAGTAAGCCATAAGTAGGTACTTATTGAGGTATATACAATTATATTTTGATGTAGAAAATAATATAAAATTAATAATAATATTAAAAAATTCAACCTATCAGCTGTCAATATGAGAAAATGCAAGTTAGAATGAAAAGCTAAAATTAGAAACGATAACCGGCTTGAGATCTTATTTTCTACGGTACATTACAATCTGAACCACCAGACTGTAAAATATAGCTTTTTTTTCCCCACTTACCTAGTCAAAGCCTAGAAGGGAGGAGGGAATTCACCGAATAAATTCCAATTTTTCTTATATGAGAGAAAAGTAGAGAAAAATGTTTCACGCACAATCCTCCATCCTGCAGGATAGGCAGAAAGAACCTAATGTTAAGATGCTAATTTTACAATTTTCCGTCAGATTTCCGAGACATAGTGTGTTGATTGGCGGATCACATCGCCGCGCTTTGAATATACCTATCTGTCTTTACTAGTCTATTAATTAATATGTGCAGCAAAAATTTTTGATTCTTAGAGATGATGATTTTAAAATAAATTAAATTTAAATACAATAAAGAACTAGGTTCCCTCGGCCTACCCTGCTGTGTGCGGGATACAGCGTGAAGCTGATTTTGATTTTAATCACAATAAAACCTTATACAGAGAAATCTATATATTTTTAAAAATTATGTATAAGAAATACTTTGAATTAATTACTCTTCACCATTTACACTGTTGTGACATAGTGTCATACACGTCGCTAAGGAAACACGCGTTTTACGTGACACCTGTGCCACGACTGGCCTCAAACGATAGGCTTAAATAATTATGCCATAATTCCAAAAATACATTTAACATATTTATAAATTTGTAAGAATTGTCATGACTTATATGTCACAGAATGAATATAAATAGAAAAATGACAGGTAGAAAATGACATCCGCACCGACCACCGTTGTCACAGTCCAAAGATATTTTTGAAGAGGGTCACTTGGGTCCAAAATCCATTATGAGCTATAAATATTTTACTGAGTTTCTATCTTTTATTTTTCTTTTTGTTATTCATACTTTATTACTCACTTTTCGTTTTATTTATTGCATAATTATGTCTGACGCGAAGTAAAATTGTTCGATTTAAATCGTTTTTTTTTTATCATATCAGTATTTAGAAAAAATGACATGAACTCATAATATAAAGCTTATATTTCAAACTTCACACTTTATTCTACGTACAAACAGGGTAGTCAGAGGGAACCTAGCGTTTAGACACTCCGTTCCCCATTTCCCCCCTAATTTTGGAGCCATAGCGTGTTGAGTGGCAGAACTCTACTTCGTCTCGACACCAGGGCGAAGAAATGGAAAGAAAGAATAAACGTAAATAAATATTTCACTCCTTCGAGTGGGGATCGAACCCACAACCGTCGCGTTAAAGTCATACCCTTGTGCCGCTGCGCTACGATGGCCTCGTATTTAGTATTTTCTAATAAACGAAAATCTAATTTTGAGTTGCAATTTCCAAAAGCATGAAACTAGAAATTGTGATATTCCGAATTTGTACTGTAACCTACCGGTAACAAGTTACACTGTATTTCACTAAGTTCTCGATCGCTGGAGTGACAAGAATGTCTGTGACATGTATGAGGACATGTTTTTAATATTAACAGTGAGCAAAATATATTTAAATACGAAGCCACTTTTTGAATTAAGAAAAAATTTAGAGATTTTTGTATATTAACAAATAATACTTTTTAGTGTATTAATGTCCTTATACAATTTTCTCAATCTAGTTAAACAAATAAAAAAAGAGAAATTAATAGACCATAGACAAAAATTGTTACACTTTACCAAGCATAATGGAGGAAGAAGAGAAAGTTGAGAAACTAAAAGAAACTAAAAAAATGTTAACAATGTAAGTACATCCCGTAAGTAAAAATGTATGTAAAATAAAATTTAACATGTGGTAGCCTGATGTATTTTACTATATAGAAGAGTAGACAGGTGAAACCTAGTGTTAAGACACTCCGTTTCTTATCTCCCCGAGTGAGAATCACAGGCTCGTGCCCCTACGCCACGATTAGCCTTGTTTAATTGAAATATTTAGCAAAAATTTCACCAAACACCTGTTCACCCTACACAAAGCAGCTGCCAAAGGCTAGAGAGGAAATGGTAACTGAACGGAACTAAATTCCAACGGTTCGAGAGGTCGAGCTCGAGACCATTCTGCTGGACTCGAGGCGGTGGTATGCACTAACTGCTGTCTGGGCTATGTGCTTATTCATTTGTTTTTGGTACTATAGGAACTGCTTAAATGAAATATCAGGTTAATTTTGTTAGCTGAATGTTTTTATAAATATTTAATTGTGTAGGTCCGTATTTTTGATTATGAAGAAAACCTATACTTAATTAATAGCCTAATTTATGGCTAATTTATTGCATGTCATGTTAGGTGCAGTAAAGAAGTCTTGAATAAAATTAAATAACATTAGGTAGAAAAATCGTTGATTAATATGGTGTAGACTTTACTAGAGATTCTACTAGGAAGTTATTACTCGGACGACATTGAGTCTTCCTTGGCAAAATGCTGGTATAGCATATGTAAATACATGGTACTTAGAGGTTCAATACATTTAGCATGCATGGATAAGCTAACACAACGATATATTAAGTAATACAGGAGATACCTAAGCTATAAAAAGATTTAGCATCCTCCAAGTCCTTGGTACCTTAGTACTCGTATATTCCAACTCCATACCACAAAACATTTTCAAACCTCGCGGAGGCGAAATAAGATACCATCTTTTGTTTTCATTGTTCGCCTACCAATAACGAGACGTACGCAACAAAAACAAAAGAAAATGGCTCTATTATGTGAAAACAACCCAGAGACTACTACGGTTATTTTCATCCGTGGACAGAATTTATACGATACATTCAGTATTCACTCGGCCATTTTAACTGGGAACCTCATATGATATACTGTACCCCTTTTCGTACCTTGCGTCTAAAAAGGAAAGGGAGGCGGCGGAGGTCCAAATATGGTGGCGCTACCACCATATTTCGAATATCCAAATGTATAAATTCGGTCGGTAAGCTATCGACTTACTTTTTATATTCAACGGAATCGCGGTGTTGGAATGGCCCACTGTTTTCAAGACAAACACGCTTTATTTTTGTATGAGGTGAAAATATTTTTTAGAAAATACAACTATCATTGGCTGTATCGTTTATATTTCTACTTTACGCCCGTCGCTATCTAAAAGCTTTTCTTATTTCTTGAGGTATTTTATTAGAATATTTTTTTTTATTTAAAAAAAAATAACATGAAAGATTCAACTAACTAAGCCTAACCGACTAAAGTTAACACATTACATAAAGGCAAAAATCATTCTTTTATCCATCATAAATAGTTCTCTTTTCATATTGTAGTTGCACTAAGTTTAGCAGAGTTCAGCAAACATTTTAAGACGTCACAGAACTCAACGCTGCGATTTTTCTTGTCACCAAAGAGTTTAATGAAATCAAACCCACAACCGCTTTTAAAGTCGGACGTTGTGCCGTTGCGCTACAAATGCTCACTTAGATGTCTTTGTTCTCTGTATTAAGCGATAAAAGCAAACCAAAACAAATATATCTATATTCCTTTATATTCAGATTAGTTAAATATACTTACAAAAATCTACTTATTTACTAAACGTATTGAAAGATATTATAATCACTAAGTGACTTTAGAAATTGTACCTAACAGAGTATCTAAAACGAGTCGTATGCGGAACACAGAAATCAGTCACTATATAATATCTATTTATCCAACATGAAAATAAATATGCATAAAAGCACAAGACTTAACTAACTTAACTATACTAAAATCAGCATATTTAAAAATCTGTTAAACGTATCCAGAAGATCCTATAGAGTAGCTATACCAGCAACACCAACAAAGCGGCCTCTAAGACCCGTGTTCCAAGCCTTAATCTTTTTGTGCTACTAATTAAATTAACAAAACCCAAGCGCGCGGAAACTGGACACGCACACTACGAAACCCGAAACTGCGCAGACTTCATACAAAAAATATAATATTATTTTTTTAATAATTTTAATATATTTCTTCTTATATATAGAAATTAAGCTACAATTATTGTATATATTGGTACCAAAGCAGTAATTTTTTAATGAATTTCAAATTATGATATAAAAACTAAAGTCTAAAGTCTACGCTGACATTAAAACCTCCACATCTACTCACAAATACATAGAAATGAAACTGAAATGACGCTAGTGTGAGTGAAATAGCCGTGCGTGTTGTATGTGTGTGTTTTAGTTAAGGGTCGTCATTTCTCTTGGACCCTCCCCGTAGTGTCCGCAGAAAGGTGAGTTAAGACAGATTTATATTGAGCTGTTAATACTGTTAATATATTTTTTGAATATATGTTTCATTAAATATACCTACACATATAATTGCTAGATATGATGTAACAGTATGTTTTTGATTTAATTATAAAAGAAGAATAAATTTTACTTTTTTATAAATATTTATTTAATTACTTTCATTTTATTATTATGAAAGTTTTTATTTTAATATGGTAATACAAATGATTCCATTGTATTGATTATTTTTTCTTACCAACAGCTATAATTAAATTTTGTATCAATCCCCATTGGAGACCAGACGATCGAGTCGAGACGATCAAGTATCAAAATTCTTCTTAGATTTCGACATTCCAACACACTAATGGGAAAAAAAGAATCTTAGCAGTAGTTAAAACTTCGGTCTACTTAATCTATACTTTTTCAGTCAATTTACAAAATTGAATGTACTAGTATATAAATTTAAAATACTTGCAAACCTTAAAGAAATTGCGCACCGAAACACTAATACAAATGCCAAAAACCATAACAAAAAAAATCCCACTCACAGGTGGTAACATCCACTCCATACACAACAAACAGACATCCCCCAGCATCCTCCCTCGGACTTTAATATTGATCAGTGTCCGGCCGCGGTCAGGTACTCGGCCACCACCGGCGCATGCGTCTTGCTTCACCGTTGTAGGTACCCGTTACTTTGCTGTTGCCGTTATACTGTCGTTACTAGTGTAACGACACTATAACGGCAACGTGGAAGAAGCAACGGTAGTCCGTTGCTTCTTCCATTGGGTATATGCGAAAGAAGTGTACGACTCTATTTTCTAAAGCAAATTGTAAAACATATAGGTATAGAGAATAATGAGAAATACCGATTGGTTGGATTGGCAGACATAGATGCAATACGGGTTGTAAGTTCTATTCTCATCCGTTATTTTTGCCATTACGTCGCTGCTAATGTTAACTATAATATACAACCTCGTTTTCTTACTGTCTTGTTTGTTTTAGGACATAAATTCATACTTTCATATTTAATTGTTACCTTTTCATTTAACAGTCAATTGCAATAATTCATTATAAATAAATAACTATAATATACAACCTCCTTTTCTTACTGTCTTGTATGTTTTAGGACATAAGTTCATACTTTCGTATTTAATTGTTACTTTTTCATTTAACAGCCAATTGCAATAATTCATTATAAATAAATAATTAATTCAGATAAATTACTCAAATATTTGTAGAAAATGGAGGACAGAGTAATACTCCACATTTTAATGGTTCAGAAGAATTTTCGATGCACGACTTACATTTTTATAAAACCCCCATGGACCATTTTGGCTTATTTATAGAATTTAAAATTACGATTTTATAATAATATGTAATATCGAATATTTATTTCCTTTCTGGTAGACAGTATGTCTGGTACATCTTATGCCAGTAATACCTGCCTAATACCCATCTCATTGTAGTCCAAACTAAAATAGAAACTAAATACTTTTCTAAATAATAATTATATTCTAATATGTATATTAGAATATTTTATATCCATAAATTTATGTCCAGAAAAAAAGTTTCAATATATGTACTAAATTGCTAAAATAATACCATTCTTCTAACATATTATTATCATTATATAAGAAATTATTGCGAAAACCGAACAAGAGATTTCATCTTAAAAATAATATTATCATTACAACAAACATCACGTATCCCAAACCACTGTAACGTTATTTCATACAAGATTTTCCCCGATTTAATATCAGAAAGAAGTCCCTAAATTCCGTATCATGTAAAAGAACACTTTCAATATTGGAATTGGTATCCCTTTGGCCGTAACAAGGTTTTATTAGATCCCACTAAAGGGCAACCCGCACAAAGGTAGCGTAAGGAACCCTTTTTCTACCTCCCTTCAAATATATTAACTGTCTGGCTATCGGCCGCTGGTTGCTACTGTTGGTGGTTGTGTTGTAATCATTTAATTAGGTATTTCTAAAAAAAAACTTTTTTTCTCAATTCTTAAGGCCGTCGTAGCGGCACAAGGGTGTGACTTGACGCGACGGTTGTGAGTTCGATCCCCACTCGAGGAAGTCAAATATTTATTTACGTTTATATTTCCATTTCTTTGCTCTGGTGTCGAGGCAAAGCGCGACGTTGAGTTCTTTCACACAACACGCAATGCCTCCAGACTTTGGCAGAAAGTGGGAAACGGAGTGTCTTAATACTAGGTTCTCTCTGCCTACTCTGCTGTGTGCGGGATACAGCGTGAACCTTACTTATTTATTTTTATTTCAATTTTTAAAGTTAGTCTAATAATTTTAAATTTAGTGTAGGTATATCTATGACTGAATACTTAATATACTTATTCAGATTTCATTTTAAAATTCTAAATTTTGCTAGATTTGAATTTACTTTAGTAGTAAAAGTCTTATCTAACACAAATACAAAAACCACACAATACCTCATATCTCATATCAGCTGATAATGTCAAAACTTTTAACAAATAAAATTAAAACATATTACATTTTAATCTGGCTTCCTCCATTTTTAACATTTATCAGGGGAAATCTCGTCGTAGGTAGGTAGGTAGGTACAGGCTAATACGGCGTTGCCTAGATATGGTTGTGATGGTTACAGTCGCTACTGTACACTACTTTCTTTATGTGCACTTCAGTTCAGTTTAGCTGTAAAAATATCTTTTTTATAATATTCTATCTTTCTTCTAATAGAAAATGTAATATTTATAATTTAAGACCCCTCTTGTTGCCAGTCGAAATGCAGGGGCACAAGTGCTCTGGAAACGAGGCAAAGCCCGGCGTTGAGTTCCACCACTCAATATGCAATGCCTCCAGAATGCGGCGGACAGCAGAGAACGAAAGTATCTTAATGGGAACGCAGTGTCTTGACACTAGGTTCCTAGGTTCCCTCTGCCTACCCTGCTATGTGTGGAATACAGCGTGAAGCAAAACGAAAAGAAAAAAGACTTCATTACTGATTTAATTAAGTTATAATTTAATACAATATTCTTAATAGGAGTTATTTTAAAAATAATATATTTGAAAAATATTATTTTTATAATATTATGTTTATAATTTTGCAAATAATAAAAAATGTTTATATAATAAGTATATTATAACATTTCATTGTTGTCCACATACATACACGTAGATATCTAAAATGTGCAGATAATAAAAATAAATATAAAAGGCAACCCTTTCCCTAATAACATAAGGGAGTATAATAAGGGAAACAAATGCGTTGTTAGCAGAAATGACTGCCCGAAAAGCAAATAAACTAATGACGTCACGTAAAATAAGCTAACTCGCCAGAATAAAATGATATCTAGATCTACATATCTCTAGGTTATGTTTGTAGATGGAAATTTCTCCTTTCATTTATGAAATTCGCACAATAAAAATAGTATAACCATTAAAAAAACACTACGAGATCGTTCTAAGTTCAAATCTAGCTTTACACTGTATCCTGCTAACAGCAAGGCAGAGGGAACCTGGTTAAGACATTCTGTATCCTATTTTACTGTAAATTGAAGATGACTAATTCTCTTGAGTGAGAATCGTACCAACAACCATCACGATTACAGTCAGTGCGCCCCGACGGCTTCAAGATCAAATCTGTATAGTGTGCAAATATTATTTTTTATTTTTCTAGGAGTTCGTGGCGCAGTGGAACAGTATTTGACTGTAGACGCCATAATAGTGGTCATAGGTTCATCGAGTTAACTGGCTAGCGAACTTACCTCTAGTAATATACTCACACAATTGATAAATCTTTTCTGTGCTATTGTGGGTTGAGTGGAGGAACTTAACACCGCGCTTTGTCTTGTTACCAGAGAAGAGAATTATAAAGATAATTCATTTCCTCGAGTGAGAATCGAATCTACAACGGTTGCGTTACAGTCAGACGTTATGCCGTTGCGCTACGAATACCCCAGTCTTGGATTTGAACTTACGACCTTCATCGTAAAAAGAAAAAAGACGGATAGTGAAGTAAATTGTTCGTAAAACAAAACAGACAGTCTAATTGACTCGGGCGTATGGGGCAGACGGGACACGGTGAGCAGTTCAAATTTCTGGACTTGATAGAGGTATTTATATTAATAAAAATGTATAGAATTTATGTAAATTATAGTATACAAATTAATATTAGTTATAATATATGATTTTTTCCAATTTTTATATTATTTTTTTACATAATATATTAATTACAGTTAATCTTTATTTTTCATTATCTTTGTCTTTATTTTTCATTATATTGGAAATATTTACTAATTAATTTAAAAAGAAACAAGGAAATCAACCTAAAATATTTGCTATATCTAAGTTTTCATCAAAATCTATACCTTGTAAGATCTAATACGTAGCTGTAACTCCATACATTTCGTTCAGGGTCCCAGGGAGGCAGGGTGGTTTGACCGCGACATTTGTTGCCTGTCCCACCCCCTAAGGAAGTTTTGCACACTATTACTGGGCTTTATTGACTGCAAATTGTGAAGTTGCCGTATAACGTATTGATTTCAATGTGTTCTGGTACAATTTTGTTAATGTAATTTTTCGTGTATTTCTAAAATATTCATTGTTGGTTTATATTATATATCGATATTAACAAAAATATAGCAAATAACCTAAATATAATGAATAGTGATTACGTATTCCCTTATATAAATATTATTTGCTTGGTATCACTAAACAAGAACTTGAAGTAATGTAAAGGATGATATCTATTTGATAAGCTTTTATTTTACAGATACGAATAAATAAAATAAAAGAGTCAGCTTCGGTTATATCCTGATATACAGCAGGGTAGGCAGAGGGAATCTAGTGTTAAGACACTCTGAAGTAAGTAAATGAATAAATGTAATTTTATGGCTATTTCTTATATTTTCTTTGAAAAAATATTTTAAGAGTTTTATTGCATTTATTGCATACATATACTTATTAACAAAAACTGATGTTATTGAGATTTATAAGTACAAAATAACCAATACTAGCATTGTTAATAATAATAAACGCGATTCCCACCCCACTGGACAGACCGACGGGGGGCGGTCCGAGGGGCACTGACCACCCTCTCCCTAGCTTTGACCGATTTATTTGCACACCGATATGGCTGACTGCCAAAAATGGCGACTTAGTTTATGTACAAAATATATGTCTATAATCTTTGAAGAAAATCTGAATGTACTGTAAGTTCAGAACTACTAAAAGAAAAATATAAAAAAATAGAAATTTACATATATTAAAATACATAATTTGCTATTTTTTTGATATACCTACGTTTTGTATAATATTTACAATCTAAGATATGTAACTATAAAAAAATAAGTTATTTCATTTCATTTCATATACTTATTTATACATTAATGAAGATCTAACCTTAAATCGTTTTGTAAATTTGTAACATAGCTAGTTCTAGATCTAGATTTCAAAGGATTCGTTTAATATTTGTTGACTAACGTATCTAAATAATACTCATTTTCTCTCAAACCGTACAATAATAATAAAAGTGAATATTCATATAATTTTCTTTCATATCTTTGATTTAACATATTAAAACTAATAAGGAAAACAGCCTTTTTCCAATAAAAAAATACTTACTAAAAAATATTTTTCATATTTCCAAACCCAACCCATTACTAACGTTACAATACATCACCTAACAAGCAATTCCCTTATAATAATAATAATATAGCACAAACAGCAAACTCATATTGAAAATATTCACATGTTAAAAATAATTGGACCCATCCAACTGTCTCAAGAAAAATATCCACTATCAGAACGAATATGTTACGTCGATGCGAAGCCATTGTCCTTTGAAAAAAGTATATCGCATAACGAACTTGAGTTCCAACTTTATATCAAATATCACGCATGACGCCATTCCACCCACTTCCACCTCCACCTCCACCTCCACTGAGGAGGGCAATAAAAAATAATATATTGGAATATGCTGGAAATAACAGCGTATCATCCTTTCTAAGGATACAGGAGGACACTTGTGTTGTGACGCGTCCGGTCCTCTTTTATTGTCTTCAACAAACTGCTGACTTGTGTAATGTAACTCAATTTGTTTTATTTATACCGTTTTTTATTTGTGATGACGCCTAGCGGTTTTTGTTATTATTGTTGCTAATATTTCTTTTGTATTTAATTGTAGTTGTATGCACGAAAATATTGCTTATACAACGTTTACTAAAATAACAATTAATAAGCACCCAGTATAACACTTTTTCGAAACTTCATGGAAATAATTTCGCACTATGTAAAAATAAACACGCAAAATAAAGGTTTATTTAATCCATACACTTTTTCTGGAATGGAAATCGAACTCGCAACCATTGCATGAAAACGCACCTGTAACACGACTACGTTTTATTATAAAAACGAAATATTTTAATAAAAATTAAGACTTACCTATATAAAAATTTAAACACACAACACTTAACATCATTTTCAAAAAAACTTTTAAATTAAACTAAATTATTTTCAATATAGCAATCTATCTGCGCACACGCACTCCCGAGACGGTACAAATAAGGAATGGATGAGGAAGCGACCCTAAGGTCAGGTAGCGCGGTAAGAATTACCAACGCGTTAAAGGGTTAACTGACAAAAGGTGTAATTATTATTAGAAGGTTAAGGTACAAAGACGCTTGATGTCTCAGGTTACGTTGGGCTTATGTTACACGCGTTTGAGTGTGTAGTATAGAATTCATGTAGGATATTTTTTTCTTAATAATATTATATATGTGTTTTGTTTTTAAAATTGATAAGATGATGACAATTTTTAAACCAAAAAATATATAGACAGTATCAATTTTTAAAAAAGTTTTGATAATAATTTCTTAGTTAATAATTAGTCATATATTTCGATAGAGTATTGTAAAGCATACAGGTAGGTAACAGAATTTGAATTTATATTAATGAAGTTAACGTTATTATTAAACGAAATGGGGAACTGAGTGTCTTAACAGTATGTTCCCTCTGTCGTTCATTTCATATTTCTTATATTAAAATACATAAAATAAGAATTTACCTAATAATATTTTAAATAACTGAATACATTTATACTATTTTATTAAAGGAATTGTTCAATACAATAATTACATGTGTTAATGCAGTAACAAACGCTTCAACTTCGGCTAATTAAATGAACTTAATATAATATTTTCTTTAGCCTTCACTATAAAATTCGTTACAAGTAAAATTACTTACATTTTCTTTTTAATGTTTCAACTCACCTTGGACACATTTTCGATTTCTTAACTGATTTTAAAAACATGTCAATCGTTCCACATTACCTGACTTCACTTTCACGTGTGAAATTCGCGACTGTCATTTTTGCACGTAACCCTTCACATACTACTCAATGTACCTGAAACGTCCCAACCCAATAATTCATTATACAACAATAGTAACACTAACTTATGTCTAGTAATAGTAATAACGAAACCCTTTATCGCGGTGCCGTTGTCTGAGCGACCCCTGCGAATTTTTGATACAAATAAAACACCCGTACTGAACACAAATATAAAAAAAAATCGCTTTCTAACTTTGTCTCTAGCCATAAATCAGTTTAGAAATAACAAGCCGCCGCTGATATACGTTTTATATTTTAACTGAAGCGTGATTGATTAATATTTTAAATCATTTTCAAGTTTGTGTTGTGTTTACGATACATGTTATTGAGAATGCTAACGTTATTTTATAAATAAACTAATAAATATATATATAATATAATAATAAATATATATAATATAATAATAAATATATATAATATAATAATAAAATAATTTTATATGTGCGACAATAACAAATATATCGAAAATAAAAATAATATTCCACTTATACTCTTATTTTCTTTTATTTCTCCCTATACCGACAAAACAGGTATAGCACTTGAGTGAGATCTATAATCTTTTTGAAAAGATTATAGATCTGATAAAAACACTTATAATGACTTTGTACTTACCATACTCCTAGTACCCACTTACAAATCATTTGCCCAATTTACTTGCATTGTATGCTAATTGCAGATTTCCAGATAAGTAAAGAGGTCCTTCAAACATTATTGTATAAAGGGCTCTAATGTATAGAATAAAAAAGTAGTTGATTTCAAACTAGTCTTCATGATCGTAAGATCATTGTCGATTTCACTTCAATTTTATATAAGACGCTGTTATGCGGGCAGCGTGAACGCGCAAATTTTTTGGTTTCAAAAAATACAACTTCACTCTTTATCCCGCATTCAGCAAGGTAGACAGGGAACCTAGTGTTAAGACATTCCATTTCCAACATTCCACCGAATTCGAGGCATTACGTATTGAGTGGCGAAACTCAACGTCAAGCTTCTTGTCTTGGTGCCAAACGACCTCCACTTTTGTTTACTTAATTGAAAATTAATTTAGCTTAGCTTAACTTATGTAGTAGATTTTTATATTTCAATTGTATTCTCGTATAGCTTATACTTTCTAATGCAAACTATAATATTACACTTAACGAACGCATCTGCCTCACGTACGTAATACCCGTTAAGCATTAAAATATACCCCTATGCAAAAATGAATAGAGAATTGGCGAGTGTTCGGTATCCCTTTGTCATAGATCAGGTAAACGCAAAAATCGCAACATTCAAATTAATAAAATAATAAAACTAGTCCGCCGGCTTTTAAGGGTTAAATTTACTTTGTTAGATAGAACTCGTAGGGAATGAATAGCATTAGCGTAGAACTTATTATTATCTATTTGCTACGAGTACAATAGATAGATAGAATATATTTCAAACTATTAATTATTTCCGTTATTAATTACTTCTAGAATCTAAAAAGTGATTAGATTATAATTATTAAATAGCATTTCCAAATTAAACGCAAAAATGACAAAAGGTCGTTTAGGGTCATGAGAACTTTCATGTCTTTTCCCCCAAAATTTCACACCGATCGACTCTTGACGCCATAAAACACGATAATTCTGTCAATTGAGCCAAATGGGGAAATGGGGTTAAAACGATATGTTTTGGCAAAAAATGCGATATATTGTACACATCGCTAATTATGTTTGTATAGGTTTTCGGAATAAGGATTTTTGTTAGGGTATGGTTTGCTCAATTTAGTAATTGAAATGATTGTATTCATTGATACACAGTTCTGTTGTAAAGATGAGTGTTGATATTAAAAGTTATTTTTACGTAAGACAATACCGACTTTATTTATATATAAAAAAATATGTATTTTCCTGATAATAAATAAATAAATTGCACATTTTCGTTTTGATAATTATAAAACAAAGATATCTTGTTTTGCTATTTATTAAAAAAAGAATAAAGAAACTTAAAGTTTTGTCAGTCCACAGACATAAAAAACCGTAAATATCACATTTAAGTAAACTACTTATTAACAAATGTAAGCATAAAAAATTACCGCTAATCCTAATAAAGGCTTGAAAGTATTTGTAACATAAAAGATTTACAACTCTAAAGTTAAAAAAAACGTACATTCACTGTTATTTAGTACTTCGGTAGTTCCGACACCTCTCGCTTTTTTTTCAATGCAACTATTGTAGCGTTTCGCGAGAGTCAACAAGTGCATTTTTTCTGTCATTTTTTTTGAACAAAATCCTATTTTTCGGATTTAAAGGGATTTACACACTTTGTTGTGGCAACAATGACGATTGTATAGACATTTTTTTTTGTGATTTACTATTTCGAGTTTTTATATTTCCCACGATATGTTTGTATTTATAAAATTTTAAAACTAGCATTTAGTTATATTTGTAAATTCTTAAACTATAATGACCTATTTTTCTAATAACAAATTTATTATGTTACTTCAAATACAATTTATATCTAGTAGGTACAATTCCAAAAATATAATAGAGAAAAAAACACTAAAGAATCCCATAAAATATACGATCAGTTGCTATGGACTAACCTAATCACTACGAAAGATATAAATCAAAGGAACTTCAAAGAGCCTCGTAAATCCTATGCTCAACTTTCGCGACAATTCCAATCATCTCGTGCCTCCCCTATTGGTAATCTTGCCCCAATACTTGGCTTATCAGCATTCGGACACCATAACAGGCCTATTCTGGCCTCATACATATTTTAGGGGCCCACACCCCGTTTGGTCAACTGTCAGTAATGATTTGCTGCTGTTTTCCCCTCCTACGCCCTCGTGTAGTTCAGCCAATATATATTGACCTTTGCATTCCTTGCGAATTTCGTATTTAGTGGCCAATTTCACGTATTAACTACGGGTCAGTCTATTTGGATGGTAGCAGTAATAAAGGCAAGGGGCGTTAGAATAGTAAGATTATCTATTTTTTCGGACGCTCCCGGGGTGGATATCGGTGAAAAATATGGCTTCCTATTCGTATACTTTCGGGGGTTTGTAGTTTCTTTATTTGTGCTGTTACGATAGATTCGCGTTTTACGATTGCAAGTTATTAGATGTATTTCACGTCGCCAATATGTTTACTCATGGTAATAAAATAGATAATATTATTTATCCAGAATTCGGCGGACAATAGGGGACGGAGTGTCTTTACACTAGGTACCATCTCCCTATCCTGCTGTGTGCGGGATACAACGTGACGATAAAAAAATATATTCATAAGTAGGTACCTACCAAGATTATTTTAGGTCGTAGATGCAATTTATATAAAAAGTCATTGTCCTGACCTGAATCGATCAGAACTATTACCATCTACATCATCATTATCAACAGTTAGAACAGTGAAGTATCTATATATAAGAAAAAAACAAAATGCATTTTTGGCCTAAAAAAACTTTAACTCTCTCTTTTCCTTTTTTTTAACATAAGAAAAGCAACATGACGAAAAAGAAACAATTTAGAATGGAATAATATACACTGGACTATTAGCCTATCCATTGGAGACGTCGCCACCAGATATACGTTTTACGTTGTGCAAACAAGAATTTAGATTTATTTGGGTAACGTTCGAGCAACGTGACACCGCCAGTAGTCCACGGATTCTTACAGTAAATAGCATTTGTAGCTCAAACAAATTGCTCTGGCTATCGTATTACTTAATATATTATAATAATATATTATTGAAATCCTTATAAGTTGCCAAATATTAATACTAGTATGGAAAAGAGATTTTAGTTTAATTTTCTTACTCTCTATCCTTTTCTTAAAGAGAACTAAATTAGAAATAAGTAACCGTTTTTTTTAATTTGTCAGCGACTTTTGTCTAGTTTTGAAACAAATTAAATTTGAAATGTTATGTAAAAAATATTTATCTAATAGTAAAATATAGATTTGCCTAAATACAAAATATATAATAAATCGTTATTTGAAATAATCTAAATTGTAAAAATAAATTTAATTTTACATTTTTCTATTTCCTTTTCAAGCCTACGCTGATAGTTTTATATTAACTATCTTCATATTGTCAATTATTATTATTGTTATTTTTTGTTTTAATATCAATTAATAAATAAAGACAAAATACAAATCGATCTATAGATATTATCCTCCAGCTTTTAACCATATTCGTTTATACAAACATTTGCAATTGACTTCCAACATAAACTTACGTAATAAACAAACACAATGCAACTAACTGCATCCTCACCCCTAAATCAAATTCGCTATCGTGAGAACGCGGAAGATGCAACCCACCTGGTATCTTAGACTGTTATATAACTGTTCTGTCAAACAAAAGACAACCCTTTCATATCCGCTGTGGGTCTCTAGGATCTAGCTAGAGACGCCTAATCAAAGGTTTAAAATGGCAGGTGGCGGCAGATGCTCAGTGATTCGCGTGAAATTATTTTTCTTTTAGGTTTTTTATAAAATCATCTTTACCATCGAATCTCACGTTGTGTTATGAAGTGTTAAAATTAATAGCTTTCTTTTCAATTTTGATACAAATTATTAGATAGGGTAGCGCTAGGCGATTATAAATTGAATCTAATTTCAATTAGGAACAAAGTGTGATGTATGACGAAACGAAATAATTATCTGTAAAATTTTACATATTTTGACATATAGTCTGGTTTCGACAGCTTAAATAATTCAATCATTATTTATTATTACCATTAAAATAAAATTAGATTTCTTCATTTTACTTCCATCATTTATAAAATAGCTCTTTACCTAAATCATTTATAAAAAATCTGTATGTTGAAGAAAACTGAGCGGTCTTTGAACCTGTGACTTACTACATTTTTGAAAAAATAATAATCTATTCTTCCTCATTAAACGACCTATATTTAGAATTATAAATTCTGAATTCCCATAGTTTGATTAAGATTGGCATAATAAAAACATTTTGTATGCCATACAACCGCCTACAATTCACGTCAACCCACTCGAATATCAAATCCCACTTCAAGTAATTAATCCTCATTGAGAACACATCGGTAACCCTTTAAAATGTCAAAAGAGACCGGATATAAACCAACCGCCTTTTCTTTGCGCTCAAAAACTACAAACGCACCGGTAAAAAGGGTTAGCCTCATAAAAAATATAAAAAATGCTGTTGGCAATGTTACGCCAATTTTACTTTCAAGGAAATTAGATATCCTTTTACAATGAAGAAGCCTTTAGCCCTTTGTGAACGTGTGGGAAAAATTGCGAACGTAACTCTTAAGTTAACGGGGTATCACTTTTTTTAAACAAATAAGTATCTTGACATCTGTTCATTCTTTTGTGAACTATTGATAATTAAGTGAAGTAAGGGTTCAACCTAGTTTCAACGATTGTTCTGTTGCTTTGAATTATATCCAGATTTTTATTTGACTCAAACTCAAAAGAGAATGAAAAGTCTACAATAAAATACTCAAAACCCATTGCAATTATAACGATGCTTTGTTAAAAAGCTGAACTACAACCACTAAAATTATACAGATATCTACTATCTAGTATCATTTCTTTCTGGCTGTTAGCGACCCGGCGTTGAGGGCATTTCTAGTCCTCCACCGAGAGCTGTTGAGAGCGGAGAGGCCCACTCCCTCTGTACTCAAGACGTCAACATTGTTTGCATTCGTTTGATGTTTCTTGCAGATTTTTCTCTTAAATGCAAGTATGAACCAATTTATATATTACAATGCAATTGACTATTCGATTTATGAAAATACTCTTCGTTACATCATATTTGTTTATTTTTTAATTTACTGATTTTTGACATAAATATTTACTTATTATTTTTCTGATAAAATATTTTTACCCGGGCTAGAATAAAACTTAATTTGACGAAGAAATACTTCTTATAATAATTTAAATATA
>DWNA01000419.1:0-24022 GCA_018249835.1 Heliconius besckei | reverse complement strand
AATCAACGTCAAATTATGATTCATAAATATAAGCCATTTTTTGTAAGAGAGACCTTTAATACAAACTTTCCCATATATTTGACTATCTATTTAATTTAGTAAACTATTCATTATAAGTCAAATCCCAAATCAATTTTAAATGTCACTGTCATCTTTTATCGCTGTTATATTAAAATATATCGTTTTTATATATAAATCAAATAAAATCCCAGAACAAAATAAAATGTTCTCTTATCTTTTAAACGTTACTAATTGATAAATTGAAACAATTTAATTTAATTAAAAATAATTACTCGCGAAAAATATATATATATATTTTTATTCTGCATTCATAATATTTTTGCTGCTGTCCTCCCATCGAGAACGAACGTCGTCGTCCGTCCGACCAGCGACATTTTCGTCGGCTGGTATACATAATTTGACCAAAAAGTCCCATAAAAGTTAGTATTTGTGCTTGTTTTATATAATTTAATTAATTACAGTGTTGAAAAGCGTAAGTTTTTAAAAATTTTTTGCCATTATGTCCATTACTTGCTGTGTAATGTACAGTTGAGGGTTGAAGTCTTACATAACCGATACATAACCTGCATTGTATTATCTGAGTGCTTTATTATCATATATATACGTATATACTGCTTTATTTTCGTTGTAATATTTATTTATTTTACATAATTGTATAACAGTTTCCATGCCATGTCGAAAGTTAAAACTAAAAAAGAGAAAACTATGCCTTTTAATATATTCCCAACAAAAAAAGAAAAAAAATGCAATAATAACGTAGCAAATAAGTTCTGAGTAAATTTAATGTTGTAATTTAATTAAATTACTTCAAAAGTACTCTTTATACTGTCGTGGCGCAGAGGTCAGGACTGAAGATCCAAATGTTTAAGGTTCGATTCCTACTCAGAGAAAATGATTAAATTCGTTTACCCGCTTTGCAAATACAATTCGAAACGAAAATGCTGTGATTTTCTCATACTCTGGCATAATGCAGGAATAGGTGAAACTAAAAAATAAACATTGATATTGATCTTTATAATTTAATATTATAAATTACAGAAACAATCAAAATGTTGGGTCGTTTTGCACCTGGAGTCGCCCAGGTGACCATCATGGTCAACCAGCAACAGAATCGTAACATGGCCACTCTGAAAGCAATTTCCATCCGCTTGAAGTCTGTCAAGAACATTCAAAAGATCACCCAATCTATGAAAATGGTGTCAGCTGCTAAGTATGCTTATATTTGATATTTTAAGAAGATTTATCAAGTAAGTTATTAAAGCCTGGCAGAGAGTCAGTGTCTGTTTGTAAATGCAATTATTAGTAAGGTTAGAGTGTCTGGACAATAGTCTCTTTTTATGTACCTTGGTTATGCAGCAAAGAGCATAAAGCCACTTTTTAGTAAGTATAGAATGCTAATGTTTAGAAGACATAGTTTTAAAAGAAATATTAAAATAGTTGAGGCTTTTGTGTCACAGTGGTTCTGACTGCAATACTTGTGGATTGGATTTCCACATGGAGGAGTGAGTTAACTTCATTTTCTAATTGCTCGTGAGAAGACAAATGTCACTCAATACTTAATATCTAGAAAATTAGGTGGTCTGTGGCAAATGGTGCCCTAGCTCAAAGTTTATTTAGGAAAAAAATAACATTTAATTCTTTTTTTATTTACTTTCACTCTTTATTCCACATATGTTATTGTAAACAGAGACTTAATGTCAAGGAATTCCACCACCATTCAACAATCAAAATGGTGAGTGGTGGAAGTCAACACTGCACTGCTCTTTATTAGAGCGGAGAATTGTAAATGATTCATTCCTCTGAATGGATATTGAACCCAAAACTATTGCATTTACAGTCAAACCACAGAAAAATAATAAAAACCACTTTTTTATGGAATATAATAATTTTAGTAAATATATAATTTAATAAAAAAACATTCTTCAGAAATGTTTTAATTATCATAGTCATTATGTAAATTTTATGTGTAAAATTTTTATAATATATTCAATTATTGTAACAGTAAAGTTAAGTTGTGTATTAAATAAACACATAACACTCCTTTGCGTCGTGCAGTCGAGTAATTTAAGAGATACTTTCAAATTAGTTTAAGGAATTACTGCCAGATGCTAAGATAAATAATCTTGCAGAGATGATTTTTTTTCCTTTGGCAGCAAGTGGGTAATGCAGTGTCTTAACTCTAGGTTACCTCTGTCTACGAAGCTGATTTTTTTAATAATTATTGTTTAAAAAAGGTACACTCGCGCTGAGCGCGAATTGAAGGCTGCTCGTCCCTATGGCGAGGGTGCTGTGCAGTTTTATGAGAAGGCTGAGGTAAGAGCCCTAATGACTGCTAAAAAGATAAAGCGCGGCTATTAGTTCCGCCATTCAAAATAATGTTCAAAATGTAATAGTAGTATGAATATGTTATTTGCAGCATTATACTATTCCTTTTATTATTACTATGCCAGTCAAAAACAATATGCAACCTTTCTGGCTGGATATTTTTTATTATGGCCCTTAATTTTCTAGAATAAAATTAGATAGTATACCTGTATTTTATTAAAAGTAATATTAAAAAAAAAAAGATTTATTATAGGTACAAAGAATACACGTGAGTTTTAGGGGGAAGGGGCACTTTGTCTTAAACTTGACCACAACCATCAAAGGGGTGATTTGAAAACCGCTAAAAGATTATAATGTGGTAACGAACAACCCTTTAATAATTAGGCTGGAGAGTGGGTAAGGGAGTGTCATCAACACTAGGTTTCCAAAGAAATATAAATGAAAGTGGTTTATTTAATTAATATATATTTGTCCTGATTTTAGGTTGCTGCCCCCGAGGATGAGCCAGCACAGCTGTATATTGCCATGACCTCAGACAGAGGTAGTTATTATCAGCTTTTTTTAGCTTAACCCTGTATCCCATACAGCAGCAGATGGAGCTAAAATATAATAATTCTTTTAACTTTTATCTGGATGAATTTGAATGAAACTTTTTTGGTTGTATAGTTATTATGTCTAGGCAACATCTAGACTATATTTTATTATGCAAATCTGGATACCTTATGTGGAACCTTAACAGCCTGTCTTAATTATAAGAGATATAAATATACTGACTTAGGAAAACTTGAACAACATGACAAACAATTTCCATCCACATAACAAAAATGTAAGTCTGGAGTACCTGACATGGAACCCTAGTAGCCCATCTAATCTAAGAGATATACATTTAGCATGTTAGTAAAAGTTGATCAACACAACCAACCTTTTCTGTCCAAATAATAAAAATGAAGATCTGGAGCAACTCTTTTGAAACCCTAACAGCCCAGCTAAACCTTAAGAGATATGAATATAATGGCTTTGGAATGATTGTTCTGCATGGTCAGTGTTAAATGCAATGAGGTTATTATTCAGACCTGATAATTTTAAATAACATAAGCTAGGAGTACCTCCTCCACATGGTGGAGGCGGTAACAGTTCAAGTCTATTTTATAATGATAGGTATATTATTGATTTGATAGACTTTGCCTCGCCCTTGAAGAATAAGTACGATCTTTGATGGACTTTCTTGCATCCCCTGATTAACAAAATTCTTTTATAGTTTTTTTAAATTTTTACATGAGTTTTCTAACAGTATAATAAATAATTAGCTTTACATATCAATGCTCAATGTGTATTATTATAAATATCAAGTATCAACAGTGGTCGTTTTTTTTTTTTCAAAACAATCAAAAATCCTGATAAAAATTACGGTAATGTAGAAAAAAAAAATTTTTGAAGTCATTATAGTTGTCAGTTAATTCTGTCTATTAAATGAATAATCATGTAGTTCAAGCAGGCGAAGCCGCGGGCGGGCTGCTACTTTTAAATAAATTAATAGTTAAAATATTATTTTCACCCCCAGGTCTCTGCGGCGCTGTGCACACTGGAGTGTCGAAGGTGATCCGCAACCGCCTTAACGAGCCCGGAGCCGAGAACATCAAGGTGGTTTGCGTCGGGGACAAGTCTCGCGGCATCCTGCAACGCTTGTACGGGAAGCACATTATTAGTGTGGCCAATGAGGTTAGTTGGCGGTAAACTTTTTATACTTTTTATTAGTAAGGTAGGTAAGAATATATATGTATATTTTCTTTTATTTTACAGATTGGTCGTCTCCCCCCGACTTTCTTAGACGCTGCTAAATTGGCAAACGCCATTATGACTTCTGGTTACGATTTCGGCTCTGGCAAGATCATTTATAACAAGTTCAAATCTGTGGTGTCTTATGCTCAGTCTGATTTGCCTTTGTTCAGTAAGAAGGCTATTGAGGTAACGTATATTAATGTAATGTTTAATAATACATGTATTTTAAGATTGTGATCTTGTTCATTTATTAGAGAAAGTAAATATAATGAGTCAATTTTATGTGAATACTCACTTATGTTTGAAACCCAATGATTAGAATAATAATATAAACAATTCATTACGATTTTATAACGATTTCAGTCAGCACCAAAGCTAGCTGTCTACGATTCCTTGGACTCGGATGTTCTTCAATCCTACATGGAGTTCTCTCTCGCCTCCATGTTGTTCTACGCTTTAAAGGAAGGCGCTTGTTCCGAACAATCCTCCAGAATGTCGGCCATGGACAACGCATCGAAGAATGCAGGAGAAATGATTGACAAACTCACACTCACATTCAATAGGACCCGCCAAGCCGTCATCACTAGAGAGCTTATCGAAATTATCTCTGGTGCTGCCGCTTTGGATTAATAATGTTATAGCTTTGTCTGAAAAATGGCGCCGTTTTATGCTTCAATGTCGATTAATAAAGTTATACCCGACTTACAAAAAAAAGTTGGCGCCATTTTATCTGTCATTTCGTTGTATAGCCCGAGATGTTTATGTAGAATCATGTATTTATATGTTTAAATTATATATTTTTTAATTTGAATTTTCGATCATATTATTACAAAAAAAACTGCCATTTGCAATAGTAATAATGTATCTAACATTATGCTGACATTCCTGTATAAGTTTGAATAAGTATTGATCTGTTTATAAAACTCACACGCGACACAAACTGGCTTTTAACATCTTTATAAATATATCGATGCTTATTCGATTTTGTGGCTGTTTTATCTGAATTTTGTAAGGATACAGTGGTGATTAGTATTAAAGTAAGGTTTAGAAATGTTGTTTGATTTATGATCTACCTTTCATTTCTACAACTACCTGCATATAACAGGGTAGGGTATATTTTTGAGACATATGCTGTTAACTAGCGCAATTGAACTTCGCGCTTTGTCTCGTTACCAGAGCGAAGAAATGAAAATATTAATATTTTCCCCCAAGTGGGAATTAAATCTACAATCGTCGCGCTTATTGTCACACGCTTGTACCACAAGCCTTATTTATACTGCTTGACTGAAGGGTCATAAAGATTAAAATCGTTTTTAAAATTATTTTCTTTAAATATTAAATCGTAAACATAATCGCTTCACGCTGTCTCCCGCATACAGGAGGGAATGCAGGGGGAACCTAGTGTTAAGATACTCCGTTCACTACTTTCGAACGCAGCCAAGAAATGGAAATTTAAATAAATATTTAATTTCCGCAAGAGGGGATCGAACCCATAACTAGACGCGTTAACAGTCACACAAGCGAGTGTTTTCTGAGTCTACCTCAAAGATAAAACCAAAAGATACTGTAAAATCAGCTTATTAACCGATCTTTCTTTACCAAAAATAACCAGCAGCGACATCTACAAATTGAATCCGAACTATTATACTCTACCATACTCCAATTATGTATTTTAAAGATAATTAACGGAAAATAAAAGTACTAAATTTATTGATAAATCAATGAAGACATGGTCATATTAAAAGAAGTACGTCGTCATTACTAAAGCTACGAAATGAAAATAATCCATTCGCCATAGTGGGGGTCGAACTTACAACGGTCGCGTTTACAGGTAGCCCTGATCCACTGTGACATTCAAGTATAACCAGGGGCGCGAACCGGACCTTAAACTTGACTCACTGCGCTCGCAAAATCTCGGTAGTGTTGCTGACACAGAGTGCTTCGTTATATCTTAAAATAATCTTAAAAAAGGACAAATATGAAATGACAAAACAATCGATATACTAAATGTAAAATGTTTATTTATATCTAACACTTGTGAGTACATGGCAGTCTTAATTTTAAAAATTAACTTATCGTGACGTCACGCTGATACACTATCATTGTGTTAATTGATAACAATTATAATATACAATATTATAATATTCTTGCTAATAATTTGGTTACACGCTGCATCTCGCATATAGTAAGGTAGGCAAAAGAACCAAAAATATAAATTTTAATTTCATTTCTGTGCTGAAAGCTGTATATTACAGACATTGTTGCTTTGAAACAATATTAATAACAATTCCGCCATTTTGGAAATTAAAATATAGTTAAATTAATGAGTTTTATTTAGGCAGACTAATTTTATTGATATCGGCGTATTAACAAATATTAACATTTTAAAAACATTTAACGGCCAATATGTCACATTGTTAAAAAAAGAAAAATAACAACCGCCACAGACTTAATAATAATTTTATAATTATATTATCTATTTTACGTTCAAAGTTTTCGTGTATAGTGTCATTTATATTGTCAAATTTAATTGTATAGGTAATATTATGGAATATATCAACATTTAAGTCTTTAACATTTAATTTCTAAGGATTTTCCAATGAAAGAGCAAGGCAAAAACAAGTATTTACGAAACTTCTCAGTTTCGTAAATACTTGTTTTTCTACAATATAAAAGAAATAAGTCACTCTGTAGATAGTATCCATCATATTACCACGATGTTATAAATGTAATTTAAAAAAAAATTGTCTGAATTAAACAAAATTTTCCACTAAATCTAATCTAACTTCAATATTATAAAAATACAATTTTGTACTAACAAAATGAATCCATTGATATTTAAGGTATAGATATATTTAAATAATAATAGAAGATTATAACAATATTGTACGATTTTTTTTTGATTATTACATTATTCTAGTTTAAATACCTCAAAACCCATTGCATAGTTAATAATTATTTACAGTGCGCCGCCAGCGACTCATGGTTGGATTTTTGATCTAAAAACAAAAAGGTTTCTTGTAGATTTTAATAGGATACACCGGCAGCAGGATAGGCAGAGGGAACTTAAGTGTTCAGACACTATTCTCATTAGATATTGAGTATATGAATGGCGGAACTCCTCGTGGCATAATTTCTTATAGAGTGAGAAAACAAAAATCATTTATTCCTCGAGTGGGAATGCATTTACAGTCAGATGATCAGATGTTCGGAGAAGTTCAAAGAGGAGACTTATGAGAGAAAATCAGGTTTCTGCAATGGAGACGAGATGTGTAAATAACGAAATTCTATCGCTTGTTAAAAACCATTTCTTTTCCGTACGTCTTGTCTCCGCTTTGTGTAGTGTGGATCTAATACGTAAGGGTTGCGGGTTCGATTACCACTCCGGGAATGAACAATTTTGATTTCCTTGCTATGGTAACAAAGGAATGACGTGACGCTGAGTTCCTACTCTGCACTCACTCACGGGGAACGTAGTGTTTTAGCTAACACTAGCTACTCTCCACCTGCCCTGCTTTATGCCGAATGTAGCGCAAAGATTATCTTTAAAAAAGGCTATTAATATGAAATCTACCTCATTCCTTAAGCACAGGCAAGCGTGGCGGCGTCCTCCAAACGGCAGACGAGGTGCGTTTGAGGCGTTTCTTCTCTATACTCGGGAATATTACTTGTAAGTCCGGTGTGTGTTCTCTCACTGAGAACAGTTTGTCAATGTGGTACGTTGTAATGTGGACTTGTACGTAGAGTTGGTGGAGGCGCGTCTGGAAGGAAGAAAAATATAAAATAATTTTATTAGAAAATACTTATACATTTTGGTAGGGAACTATTATTTGCATTTATAGTTTATTGAATATGTGCTACTTATATATTTCAATATTGCAAATTATTTATTTATCGTTTATATACACACATAAAATCATACATACATTTTAAAATTTATATATTTTGTAGTAAGTATTCGTATTTACTATATTTTACTATTATTTTCATTTTAGTTCCCCAGATGAAGAAATTAAAATAATTAAAATGTAATGTTCGGTGTGGCGATCTAACCCACAACCGTCGCATTGACTGTCAGACACTGTGTACTACACCACGACGGCTAATAGTAATAAAGAATACCGTGTAAACTCAATAACACATTCTAACGAATTATTAATCCATACGAAAGCTACTGTCGGTCATTTTTAGGGATATTAATTCCTATTAAAAACCCATAGAAATAGGACCACATCGATTCTTATATGTACGATAAAAAAGGATAGAGGACAAATTCAATTCAAAAATAAAATATTTATTTGAATTTATATTCTTATTTCTTCGTTTTGTTGTAGATGCAAAGCGAGAGCGAGGCGTAGACTTCCGTCACTCAACACACAATGCCTCCAGAATTCGGCGGAGTCTTGAGACTAGGTTCCCCCTGCCTACCCTGCTGTGTGCGGGATACTGCGTGAAGCTGATTTAATTTGTTTTCATCCAAATCCATAAATATTCTCATACAATACCTTGGAAGTGAACAATGTGGGTATGCGCTCCGGCTCCTCGTCCTCATCAGAGTGGAGGTACTCGAACCCGTCACACATGTGCACTGGATCCATGGGGGGGTACCCGGTGATACTTTTTAGTGGGGTCAGAACTGAAATGTACAATATATATAAAATATATAGTTATATTGGGCTCCCTACAGCCTAGACTAGTCCCACTAGAGGAAATGAAATGTTTTCATTAACTTGGTGACGAGGTAAACCGTGGCGTTCGTTCCTCCACCATTCAACATGCAATGTCTCCAAAATTTAGCGTAAATTGGGAAAAGGTAGTGTCTTAATGGGAACGGAGTGTCTTAATACTAAGTTTTCAGGTTCCTTCTGCCTACCCTGCTATGCTCAAAGTAAAGCGGGAGCTTAAAAATAGAGAGAGAAAATGTTTTTCGCTAATCGGGGTAGTAACGTGGAACTGAATGATAAGACACATTGCGGCCCTTAATTTCCTAACCATTGCGTGTGGCGAGGAGGAACTCAACGCTGCGCTTCTTTATCAGATTAGAATGTTCAAACGCGCAGACAGACAAAAAAGCGGTCAATTATAATTTTATTATATGCAAATAACATACTTTTATATTCAATGAAACTATTTTAACCGGATTAATCGCGTTTCTTTTGGATAATACATATTTTTACAAAATAAAGTACATTATGACGTTTAGAAAATAAGCTACATTTTAAACTAAATTATGGCTTATCATACATCGGTCAAACAAAATTAGGGTGAACATATCTATGATATCAAGAATGGGCATGTATCGAAGTCAGCTGTGTGTGAGCACACTGTGGATAAACATAGCCATTACATAAGATTTGATAAACCCCAAATCCTCGCTAAGGAAAACTAGATATAATCCTAGAATGATCCGCGAGGCTATTGAAATAAAAAAACACCCTAATTTCAATAGAGAGTATGGCTGGAAGCTTTCACCACCTGGGAAGTGGGTGGGGCCACTTATAAAATCCTTGAAGTCTCAAACCCACCATACCAGAAGGCAAGATACAGTCAGCTCATTCTGCAGGAATCTAGGGCAGTACGCGCGGAAATTAAGAAATCGTTGGTGGTAATTTGATATAATAATTATGGCAACAGACGGATGAATGCCACCTCAGTCTACCAGTGACCATGGACTACTGTAACCTACGGACTACGGTTTTCGAAACTTCAGGTTTTCTAAAAATATGTATTAACCAAAATAAACACGATTAATCCGGTTAAAATAGTTTCATTTAATATGTGTAATAATCGTGAAAATCAACTTATAACATACTTTTATCTCCATCCATGAGTTGTTTCATCTTCTGGATCTGCACAAACTCCTTTTGCCTTTGTTGCATCTCCCGCGCCATTATGGCAGCTTCTTTTTTTGCACTGTAATAAAAAATACATTAACCTATATCCTTTAATATTTAATTGACATGGATGATTATTAGAATTAATTGTGACGTATAACTTGTATAGTTTCTATTACAGTATCTAAGTACGTACGCATCGGCGGTACAGGGCGCGCGCTGGCGCTCGTCGGCGCGGCGCCGCTCGTCGGCTAGGCGCTGGCGCCGTGCCACCTCCTCCGCGCGCCGCCGCTCCTCCGTCTCCGCCGCCTTGCGCGCCAGCTCCTGCTTGCGCTGCCAAATACACATATGCTCATGTTATAATAGGGGCGATGATAGCAGCATGGCATTAGCTAAGCCCGCGACAAGCAACATTTGAATAATTTGTAGATAAGTAGCTAACCCGTTCTACCTCCTTGAGGCGCTCCAACTTGCCCAGGTCCGCGTGGGCCTCCTTCTCGCGCCGCTCGCGCGCCGCCGCCTGCAACAGCGCGAGACGCTCGCGCTCCGCCGCCGAGCGCGCCGCCGCCGCCGCCGCCATCTTGTCTTCACGTTTTCTGTTACAAAAAGAGGTATCTCATTTCACTCTTTACCTACCTTATAATAGAAATATAGTATAAGGTAAAATTTTTGCTAATCTATAAGTAAAATAACCAAAGTCTGTACTCATAGATGACATATTATATAATATTTTTTATTGCACTGAAATACATAAGTCTAAAAATGTATTTCAATTAAATGTCTGGTACAAAAAACCTCTATAAAAGATCTCTTCCAATGGGAGCGGACGACTGACAATTAATGAGTAAGAACATAGAACAAAAATTTAAAATTTAAAATAATAAATACATTATGAAATTTATAACTAAACAAAAAATCACATAGTGCACATATTTACTTCTTTTGCATCTCCCTTTTAGCCTCCAACAGAGCTTCCTTTTTCCTTCTAGCATCTTCTTTTTCCATTTTCTCGTCTTCTCTACAGCGAACGCCGCTCAGTTTGCTTGCGGTTGGTATCATTGTTTTTGTTGTATTTACACGAGGTTTGGCTGCGGAGTTTGATATCTACAATAATAGATAATATTATAATCTTTAATTTTTAAGGAGCGTGCGACTGTCAGCGCAATAGTTGCGACTTCGATTTCCTCTCGTCAAAAAAACATTATATACTGTATGAGGTGACAGAGTGTCTTAACACTAGGTTATATGTAAAGCTAAAAAATATATAATTTTATACCTGCGGTGTCTTCCCATTGAATATCATAGTATTCATCTTAGTGAGTGTCTCGCTTGATAATATCGCTTTAGATATTTTATCTGGAGGTGTTTGTGTTTCTGTAGGGTCCTCCTAGAAATAAAAAAAAAACATAAGATATATACGTAATTTTTATTAATAGATATTTGTTTAGTAGGGCTTTCGAGTCTTGTGTTAAGACATTCCATTCTTCACTTTTTGCCCCAAAGTTGAGTTGCATTTGAAGCACGGACATTAACGCCGTGGTTTGCCTTTCCAGAATGAGTTATTAAATATAACTATACCCCCATATTGTTATTTGATTTACTAAGATAGCAATAGTACTAATTTTCCATTTCAATTACTTTTAAAACGTCAAAATAAAATTTACAATATTTAAAAAAGATAATTGAAAAGTCTGTGTAGCTGTTAAATAAAATAATACCTTTTTTGCCATTGCTCGTGTTTTAGTCCTAGTACCTCTCGACGCCATTTCCTCGAACTGTTGAACTTTTTCTTTGACGGCAGACCTATATTATATAAGAGTAAAAGACTTATAGCTATATAATATATATTTTTTTATTGTAGATTTTTTTACATTTAGTGAAAATACAAAAATACATACTGAAATAAAACATTTTTATCAGTTCCGTGTTTAATGAGCAGAGTAGACAGACATAACCTAATGTTAGGTGCAGAGAGGTTACTCTCACCTTTCTATTATCTTATCAGAGCAGAAAAGAAATTAATTACCTATGAATATAGAATTTGCAGTTTTCCAAATAAAAAAACAATAAAAAGGTACCAATCATGTTCTTATAATAATGTCATTCTCCTGAGTTGAAACCTTAACTGAGTTAAAATACTCTGATGCCCACGCACCAGTGTTTTTCGAGAAATTGCGTATTTTGAAGTGTGTAAGGAAACGTAAATAATTTATTTACCCAAGTGGGAATCGAACAACCATAGTTTTTATAATCACACACTATCTTCATTTTATTATACTACACTTACGTGGGCTGTTGTAGGGGCGGTGTTTTTTTCGGCGGTGTCTGCTCTATGGAGTCACCATCTTCAGTTAGTAGTGAATTATCATCAGTCAAGTTAGGTACTTTTTGGTCTACAAATAAGAAACTTCTTATAACACAAAGTAAAAAATGATTGAGAGTGAGGGGTCGAACTCAACGCCCTGCTCTGTCTACCAAAGCGGAGAAATGAAAATAACTTCTATTTTCCCTCGATTGGGAATCGATCTCGTGTCTTGCACCACAACCTACCTTAATATCATGTCATTAAACTAATGTGAAAAGATTAAAAAATACTGTAATTTTATGATTTAAATGACTACATATTTTTTAAAATATACATACATTATATATAAATAGCCTTTATTCACTGACCAATTAACTTACATACTAAATTACATTTAACTATTATTTTCAATATGGTCAGGTTGTCTTGAGACATAGGTCTCCTCCAACTTTCTCTAATGGTCTCTTGAGTTGTCGAGCTTTCTCCAATGTTTGGGCAGGTCGTCTTCCCATCTCTTCACATGCCTATCCCTTTTTTTCCGTCTCTGGAATACCACTCCGTGACATCCATTGTCTATTTTTGACCTCATGATATGTCCTGTCCATTCCCATTTTAGTGACCGTATGTTGCATAATACATATTTATCCCATCATACATCCATTATATATACCCACATACATTATATATAATTTACATCAAGTCGTATTTTAACTATAAATAAGTATTATATTTGCGGCGTTGAGTTCTGCCACTCAACACGCAATGCATTCCGAATTCGGCAGAAAGTAGGGAACGGAGTATCTTAACACTAGGTTCCCTCTGCCTACCCTGCTGCGTGCTCCCCCGCACGCGTACAGCGTGAAGCAGATTTTTTAATTATTATATTAAAAATATATTTAATACCTGTATTTGCTTCAATAACGACAGTAGCGTCCATTATAACGTTTGTCTGTGGTTTATCCAACACTACAGTTTCGTTACACTTATCTAGAATCACTGTCTCATTCATTTGGCACTGAAAATTAAATATAAGCATTGAATTGGAATTATTAATCGAAACTTTAATGTAAAAAAATTTACACTAATAATAAAAACCTAATATAAAAATCATATTAGTATATAAGCATATATAAACAAAAACCAATTTTAAAATACTTACAATATTCTTAGGCGTAACAGGAACATGGTTATAAATGCCATTGGACAAAATAACTGTAGTGTCCATATTATTATTTACTACAGAAACTTTTTTAGTTTTGTCCATAGTAACATCTACTTTTACTGCTTTTGTATTTTCTGAAGAAACTTCATCATCATTAACTTGTGTCATTACTTCATTATTCTTAGCCTTATTATTAGTTTTAGTTAAGTTTTGTAGAACCCTTGACTGCATTAAAATTTCACTTTCTATTAGCGATACACAATTATTTTTAGGTGATATTAATTTTAATGGTGGTTCTGTAGATTCAACTTGCTTTTGTGATTTCTCTTGTACATCCTCTTGAGCCTCTTCTATTTCTTTTTCTGGTTCTTTTTTACTGAAATATATTTTTTAAAGTTATTATTAAGATTCGTTTTGAGATAATTAAGAAAATCAAATCTGTTAAAAATCGTATAATTAAAGAAACCTGAGAACTTAGTGTTTAGACATGCCATTAAGCCATTTCGGTTTAGTACTGGTGGGAATCGAACCCACAACCTGACGTATTTACAGTTGCTCACTACTGCCCTTTTGTTATTATGAAAATATTCATTAAATTATAAGAAAACACTACGCGGATACTTACGCGGCTTTCTGAACCTTTGCCGTGCGTTTCGGTCTTGGTTTTTCAGCAGGTGACCCTGAAAAATATAAATATATTTTTATAGTTGTTATATTTTTTAGATATATGCTGTATTCCGCATATAGCCAAGGTAAGCAGCAAGAACCTAATATTAATTCCGTTTCCCATGCACAATTCTCTCCAGCACCATTTTCGAGACATTGCATGTTGTGTGACGTAACTCAACGCAACACTTTTATCTGGACAAAAGAGCGAAAATATCAAAATAATAGGTTCCTTTGACTGGGAATTAAACTCAGAACTGAGATTGCACAAGGGTATTGCGGCAATGTGGTGAATTTGTATGAATAAAAAATTACCTGTGACATTTTCAACTGGTGCTTCATCTTTTTCACTGTCTGTTGTTGTTTTATCAACAACCTAAATAAAACATAGTAAGCAATTATTTAAAAATAATAATAACGGTCAGCATAACCAATCTAGTCTCAAAATATTTCCTTCTCCACTTTTCGCTCCAATTTGCGACATTAAATATGAATTTAGAACTACTGTGGACGCCAGTGGTTGCAACATTTCGTCACCACTACTGGGTGCACTTGTGCGCTCAAAAGTACTTTTTTTTTGCTGCACGCTGTATTCTGCTATTGCAGTGTAGGTAGAGGGTCTTTACCTAATGTAAAGACACTCCGTTCCTCATGCGCCTCCGAATTTTTGATGCATTGAGTTCTGTGGCGATCTCAACGCCGCGCTATACCTCGTTACCAGAACGAGCGAATAAAAATTATATATTTCATTTCTCCGAGCGGGATCGAACCCACAACCGTCACAACTGCCTCAAACTCTCTTCAATCTGAATTTATACATATAATAAAGTAAAAATGGCGTGACTGTTGACATTAAATAAATTTACAAAATAATAATTGAGGGGGGTATAGAAACAGTAATAGAGCCCAAATCTACAAAAAAATTTCTGTTTGTACACGCTAATCTCTGGAACTACTAGACAGATTTGAATGAAACTTTTTATGTTGTATAGCTATTAAGTCTAGGCAACACCTAGGCTATATTTTATTTTGTAAAATTGAACAACACGACAAACAATTTCCACCCACATAACAAAAATGGAAGTCTGGAGTACTTGATGTGGAACCCTAGCAGCCCATCAATCTCCAAGATATATAAATATAGCGTCTTAGTAAAAGTTGATCAACATAACAAGCATTTTCTGTCCATATAATAAAAATGAAGATCTGGAGCAGCTCATATGGAACCCGAACAGCCCAGCTAAACCTTAAGAGATATGAATATAATGGCTTCGGAATAGTTGTTCTATAGTTCTGTTGTATGGTCAGTGTTAAATGAAATGAGGTTATTATTCTGACCTAATAATTTAAAATAACATAAGCTACGAGTACCTCTACGTGGTGCAGGCGGTAACAGTGCAGGTCTATTTTATAATGGGTAAGTATATGATGGAAAACTTTGCCTCGCCCCTAAAGAATAAGTACGATCTTTGATTGGTCTTTTTCACCTATATCTACCCTTTATTACACGAATTCGCTATTAGTAAAATCGCTGACTGTATAATAAATAATTAGCTTTACGTATCAATGCTCTAATAACTAATAATGATTATTATTATAAATATCAAGTATCAATATACCTTATACAAATTACGATAATGTCGTAAAAAAACATATAAAAAGTCATTATAAAAGTCAGTCTATTCTGTGTATTAAGTGAATAATCATGTAGTTCATAGCGGGCAAAGCCGCGGGCGGGCCGCTAGTACGAAATATGTAGAAATTTTTATTTAGAACGGCTTTATTAGCCAGTAGTGCCAGTTACATGTTACAATTACAATTCAAAATTGCATTTTACATTTTATATTTGCATTTTACAATTCAAAAAGTGCTTGCAACATTTTATTTGAAAAAAGAATATTGTGACATTTACTATTGGAATTTGAATTACCTTCTTGGCTCTAGTCCTCTTGGGTCGGACTTCAGGCTGTGGGGCTTCTTCTTCGTTTTGTTTGATCGCTCTTGAACTGGCTCTAGTTGATCTGGTTGATGCTGTGAATTTAAATATTAAATTATTAACAAAAAACTGAATATTCATATAACAAAAAACCTGCTGTTACCTCATTGGCGTAGGATGTAACAAAATATGTATTTTTGACCGTTTTGTCGCGTTGGACTTCGTGTAATTGTAAATGTGACTGTTGTTGAATGGGGCCCATGCACACTTGGTGCGATAAATTGTATTTTATGTTTTCGCCAGTAAGAATACAAAGTGCGACATTCCGCCAACGGATTGCGACGGAGTGTAAGATACAGAGTGGTAGAAGTACTAGGTTTCAATTGTATTTATACATAAAAATATTTACCTGAAATTTGTGTTCGAGTGGTCCGTCTTTTTGAACCCTCTTCTTCTGAAGTTTCAGGTTTCTTCTCTGTCTGTCCTTTGCGAGGTTCTAAAAGTATTTTGTAAATAATATATTATAGTTTTAAGACATATTATATGCTATAATAAAATTAAGCGCATACCAACAATCTTTCTAAAATTACATTGTTTAGAATTTATATAGTAGTAATGTAGAGATGACGATTCCGGTGATTGATTGTTAATATTAATAAAAATTTACCACACATACCAACAATCTTTCTAAAATTACATTGTTTAGAATTTATATAGTAGTAATGTAGAGATGAGGATTCCGGTGATTGATTGTTAATATTAATATCCCATTTGATAATAATTTTACGTTTATATCAAATTTCTAATTTATTTTGTGTATTTTTAAAAATGCGAAACAGCAGCCGCCATGATATGACCTCATACGCTTATTCATAGGTTATTACCAATTCAATATAAAATTCGTTTATAAGAGCATCTGAAGTTGCAACAGGGCAAATTTGTCAATCTGAATGAGTAGTTCCTGAGATTACTGCATTCCACTAAACAAACTATTCACCTTCATAATCACTACATACTACATATACATGGAATCGATATACTAGTACAGCTTAAAACATATTTTTTTTATTTCAATTTTTATATATTTATGTACACTTCTTAAAATGAACAGATCTGCTTATAGTTTGAGACTGATCGCAGATGAACTCAGAGGAAAAAAAAAAAAAAAATGTACACTTATCTCAGAAACAGCATTACCAATTCAAATACAGATTTCACCATAGTATTTGAGTAAGCTTCTCTAAACATTTAATGTTGGTGTTTTCGTCCATATAACATATTAATTATCATTAAAGTAATGTTATAAGAACACAAAATCAATTAAGTTAAGTAAATAAATAATAGTGAAGTTATTTGGTAGGTGAAACCGTGAGCCGGTTATTAGTTATTAATATAGTCTAAGTATCTAAGCTTACTGGGTAAAGGCGCTGCGGGCGGCGGCATTGCTATATTGTCTACAGGTTCAATTTTTATTGACAAAGATTCCACATCCATTGGCTCGGCTGGCAGGGATACTTTTTCTTCTTTAACTGTAAATTATATAATTACTATTTACTTAATACACCGATTTACACTCTCTTCTAATACATATGTTTGCATACCACTTAAGATTTCTAATGAGAAAATTATTACAACCTTACACAGTTGCCGGAATCTTTTTTTTCTCACGCAAGTTTTAAGAATGTGTATGGGAAAGAAATATATATTAGCATAGGTCGAAGAGAGTGAGAGAGAGTTTCGCGAGTATTGAAATGTAATTTTCCATATGTTCTTATTCAATAAAAAAAATATCCCCAACAATTGTTACCCTTAATCATATTAAGGAAACATGATGTAATTAATACCTTATAGTGCCACAATAATTGTAAACATTTCATTAATTAGATAATGTAGTCGTTTTAAAATGATAATTTAAATGTGTAATAGTATTTATAAAACAGATTTAGCATTCAATATCATGGGTTCATTATTTCACATGAAAAAAAAATACAGTCAAATTGATAACCTCCTTTCCTTACAGAAGTCTTTCTTACAGAAGAATCTTTTAGGCCATTTTTTGTTCTGATAACTTTTCAATAATTACCAACAATGTTATAGTTAATGTTTATCCGGGTCACGACTAAGGCGATCTTCGCGATCAACTGATGATTCACTAACTATCTAACCCGCTAAAGTCTAAGGCGAATATCACGGTTCAACAGACGATTCCCTGCTTCTTCACAAAAAATTGCTGTTACTTCTAATATAAAGTGTAAATTCCCTCTCCTCCTCGCTTTTATTTCTAAGATCTCAACGATTGTTATTTGCAATTCTTGTTCTACGACCTACTCGTATATTTGAACGACTTCGTCATGGCATGATTAAATTAAAAAAGGAAATGTTTATATAAAACAACAAAAAGGTCAAAAAAATAACAAAAGAACAATACGACTGAAAACAAACGACACACACTGACATCAATGTAGAAAGGTACATATATTTGCAAAATATGTACAAACAAACTATAAAATAAGAAAATTACTTTAGACAAACCAATTTTTTATTTTTTTTAATTTAAACACATACAGCAATAGCACTGCCCATCATTATCCAGTATTCTTCGAACATTAAACTTAAACGAAAGAGATCATAAACAACCGACTACCTACTAATATTTTAAAATACTTAAACGAAAGATGAAACCAACTATGTCACGCTGAAATAATTCTTTGCAATTATTTGGAGACCTCTAAAATACGTGCAATCGCTGCTAAATCTGCTTTGAGGTTGAGGTTAATGCTGATAGCCTTACTGGCTTTTACAGTGACACCGGGTGTATAGCAAGCAAGCACTGTATGGTTGCTGGTATGGTGCTGGCTGGTTGATGGTATGCTTGTGAGGTGGCCTGGGGGTGAGCAGTATGCTGTTGGCCCTACTGGCCTCTGCAGCATCACCCGAGCTTTTGGAAGGTCGAGCTAGAAGAACTTTGACCAATAAACTTTGACAATATAAAACAGTGTCGCAAGGAAGTCTCCTTTGAGACTCGGAACGTGGTTTGCGTACATCGTAAATTATAGTGGAGGACTTTGCTTCGCTGGGACCTCGTCTCCACCGGCGGGCACGGTGTTTATCGTTTGCTTTAGTGATGGGGTAGCTTTAGCATCAGCGGTTAATAAATCCCGGAATCATTGGAGATCTCACAGGCGACGTTTTACGTATGACAAAAACAATCTGTAGATGATCAATTATTTGAGGCCAGTCGTAGCGCAAGGACACAAGGTGTGACTGTAAACGCGACAGGTTGTGGGTTAGATTCCGACTCGAGCAAATTAAATATTTAAAATTTTCTATTTCCTTCGTACTGGTATCAAGGCGTGGCGTTGAGTTCCGACACTCAACAACACACAATGCCTCCAGAATTTGGCGAAAAATGGGGAACGGAGTGTTACTAGGTTATACTCTCTATGTGCGGGATATACAGTATGACGCCAAAAAAAAAACATATTGAAATATATTTATAAAAAACTAGTATAAATATTTTAAAACTATTATTATGTTATTGAGGCTGTCGCTTTGTGGCGCAGCACGACTGAAAATATATGAGGTAGTGGTAGCAAAGGGGCATAAGCATGCTACAGGTTGTGGGTTCAATTGCCCCCTGAGGAAAAGCGCGGTGTTGAGTTCTGCCACTCAACATGCACACTGCACTCAAGGACTCAGCTGAAAGTGTCTTAACCCTAGGTTCCCAAGTTCCCTCTGCCTCCCCTGGTTTGTCCAGGAGACAGCGTGAGGCTAAAATAAATTAATAAAAGCTACTCCATTTGATTGTAACTAAATGGCACAAAATAATGCCATATTTAGCATAAATTTTAAAAGAAATATGTCTACTTTGTATAGCGGGAGGTTCAGCATTCTCTTTATCTTCATCTTTCTTAGGGCGTCCTTTCGCAGATTTTTCTATGGAGGCTTCGCGGCGCAGTTTCTGTGTTAGATTCACATTAACCTATATCATAAAAATATTATTAATTCTTAAGAAATTTAACTTATTTAGAAACCAAAAAAGGATTAAAGAGGAATCAAACATAGTGGCCATTAATAATATAATAAAAATATAAAACACTATTTCACAGACTTGTGTAGAAATAATAATAAATTCACATTTTTTTTGGGTTTAATTGTGTAGCTTGCTACAAGAACAAATTATATCATGGTAACAACCACATGAAAAAATATTATAGGCAAAAAAGAACCACAAATTGTTTAGATAACAGAAGGGTACGGAAAGAGCTGGTAAAACCCGGCTGCTTCAGACAGAAGATAAGGAAGCATGGGCCAAGCCAGAGAAGGCCTTACCAAAAGGTCCATTTTAAGAATCCTTTTTATAATATATGTATAACATATAATTTAATTGTAACTGATTAGTGTTGATTGCTGGTATTTATTAATGTAATAGAACCCAACACAATGTTTAAAAAAAAAAACCAGTTTGTATGAGCATTTGTGCAAGCTAAGCTCAGAAACAATTTAGCTGATTTAAATACAATCAATGTTCTATTTTAATAAATTCTCCCTATTATTTACTTTATTTTATATCAATCATCAGTTCATAAATAAAAAAGTAATACCAATTTACTTTCCCACACAAATTAAGTCACTGGAATAGGTAGGGTCAAATAAGTTAGAAATAAAATGGTTATTAATTGTATTTTATTTACCTGTTTACTAATCATATTCTGTGCTTTAACAGACGCATTACGTTTTTGACGTTTATCCACCTCAGGACTCTCAATACCGTCCACTTCATGTTTACTTCTCTTCTTGGAGCCTTTACGCTCAGTGCTCTCTGTGGACGATCGGTCAGAGGAGTGGGTTTGGTTATTAGATTTGACAATCTCATCTAGAATAATTGCAAGATACTTTTAAAAAATATATAAGCCAATAAAAGTGTTTTGTTGTCGGTAATCACTACAGTTGTAGTTAAACACATCTGGCATTCCAAAAAAATATATAGATTCATGCTATAAAGAAAGAAACAAGTGGTCTAAACAGTGTTGTATTAGGTTTCTATATTTAGAAATCAAAACTAATGCAACATTACTAAAATCAACTGCTGTTTTCAAAAAAAGATTACAAAGATTAGGAGGAGAGATTATAAAGAAAGGGGATATGAGTGTCTTAAGATAAAATTATTTTTATATTATTTACCTTCATCAACCTAGCATAAAGACAATCTGTTTCTATTAAGATATTTCTGTTCCATCATTAATAGTCATATAATTACTTGTGAAATTGTTGTTTTTCTTTTTATGTTATGTGGTGTACAACAAAGTATATTATTATAATATTATAATTGTTTCAGTGACTCTAAATGTGACTGTAAACACAACAGTTAGGGCAATCCCCACTCATGGGAATGAATTATTATTTATTAATATTTTTATTTCTTTTGTGCTGGTAATAAGGCAATGCGCATGTCTGAGTTCTTCCACTAAACATGCAATTTAGAAAAATGTGGACAATGAAGTGATAGTGTGATGCTGAAGAATGTTTCAATAAGTGACTGACAGTAAAATATGATAATTCCTGATTGACATAATTTGAGAAATATTTTTTGTAGTAAATACATTTTTTTAAGATACATGCAATAGCATAGTCTGATATATAAATGTGAGTTATTTTATTTTACATTGCTTACATGTAATAAGGCATGTTACTTTAAGATGTAATATACTACTGCTACAATGTAAATTAACATAATTGAACTTATGAGTATTTAATATTATCAAAAAAATACTGAGGCAAAAAATCTTGTCCAGTTTCCATGTAAATAATATATGTATACTTAAATATTAACTTAACTTTAAAACTTTGTTTTATGTCATGAATTTACGTAAATTGCTACTAATTCATAAATTAAATGTTCTCGAAAATGTTTTAACATAAAAAATGGTTCATTTGAATTTATTATATTATGTTTATCTTGATATGGAAACTTAATTATATTACTCACATATGGATAATATTTGAGATGGTAAAAAGAGCAAACCTTCAATCTCGTTGATACTTGGAAGACTCTTCAATGCACTTTTATCTTTTTGGGTCTCCCGCACCCTGATTTTGCCATTTTTAAATTCTTCCTCAAACTTATTAAAACACTCGAACGCGGCCTGCAATTGATATATTATCATACACTTATACACAAATAACACTGTTTTGCACAAGTTAGCACTAAACTTTCATATTAATTAAAAGTAAATCACGCACCCTGGGGAAAGGAACGTTAAAATATATCTATATGAATAATATACCTTTAACTCATCATTGAAATTCTTAGTAAATCGTTTTGATATTTCACTGATTTCAGGCAATAATTCATTAAAAATTGACATAATTGGTTAAATTGATTACTTTCATAAAAGCATAAAAGTTTCATAAATTTGACAAACGCTATAAAACACTACACAATCGAAAACCGTTTGAAATTGAAAACATCGCTACCAACATTACAAATTGGTGGCGAACAGGCGAAACAAAATGGATGCGTTCCTTATAAGTAATGGAAAAATGCGTTATTTAATTTACAGTATTAAATCTATATCAATGTTATATAAACATTTTATATTTTGCAATAAATTTTATAAATTAATCCCTTTTTTTACTATTAAATAAATATTTTAAAAAATGTGTTTATATGTAGCCTGTAAGTCTAATTCTGCACATCACTTCTTAACCTTTAAGTATGTTCCCATACATAATGATTTCAAAACACCATATATTTTTATAATATTACAAAATATACTTTAATATTTTTATTGTATTATTTGTATTCAAATGTTTTTATTGTTATATATCATATATTATTTTGCATTGTTTGTTATTTTTTAATTGTTAGACTTTATATTTTGTTAAAAAAATATTTATTTTATTATCTGTCTTTTTTTTATAGTATTATTTTCTTAAGAGTCATCCCATGTGGCCAAAGACTGAAATCGCGACTTTAAGTTACTTAAATCGTTGTGATGCGTAAAATTTAATAAAAAGCGATTTTATTTATATTTATTTCGTTTGATTTGAGGCTATTCATGTAAACTAAAACATAAAATTGTCTTCTTCCTTTAAAAAACAGACGGATTATAACCAATAAATACACTGGTCTGACAGACCCGACGTCCATATGTGTGTTATAAAAAAATCACGTCCATAGTTAAAGGTTAAATATGCCACTTAATGTCACTATATCAATTATATGTTCCTGAAATAAACCCTACAAGGGTTACAACGGAAACTATTCCCAAAGCAATTCAATATCTACTAGTTCAATACCAAAAAAGTGATCGTTATGACTCAGTGGCTCAGTAGTGGCAATACACTATAGTTAAGGCTCAGTGTACCATATATGTGTGTACGTTTACTTATTGGAATATGAAAAACAACTTACCTCTGTAAAATATACACTTAGTAAGTTTTTAAAGTAGTTTTTCCAGTCAAAGCTGTTGAATTACTATTTTTTTGATATTTTTAAATTCAAACATATGAGTAACGTTTCACTTTAATTCAAATTTGACATTTCATGTACTATAAAAAATACACGAATAACATTTTAGGTAAAGAACCGTACTACAACATTGCTAAATATCTGTAGCTTCTATCAAGATTTCAAAAGATGCTAATACTTCTAGTTTCATGTCTATAGGAACGATTAAAGTCGTTGTTCCGCATATGAAACTGGGTGCCTTGTAGAGTTAACAAGGGGTATCAGGGTTATACAAGAATATATATAATGAGTGCCTTTTTTCCTGAGGTTATCGGGACGGGGCATTTATTAGAGGTACGACTAGATCGTGAAAAGTTAAGAATATAATAATATAATATGTTATATTATAACAAATCATACAGGGTGAGTCATATTGAACTTTCCGGTTTTGGAAGGACGTTGCACGAAGAAGGGAAGGAGTAGAAGGGTGGGGATGGTGTCATTAGACGCGCCATGACATGCAGTTTTAGTGTGAGCAATG
>DWNA01000418.1:0-24043 GCA_018249835.1 Heliconius besckei | reverse complement strand
GGTGGCATACATGTTCAAACCTGTTTACGCGACAAAATAACAAAGAAACCGTAAACCGAATAATTCGGCCGAATATCCGGTTCGGTAAAGTTTAAACCGAATAGTATTCGGTTATTCGGTCAAACCATCATTCGGCGCATCTCTAGTATCAATCAATAATAAAACAAAATAGAAGTTGACCCCACATACTGTTTTATAGTTTTAAAATTTTCAATATTACGACCTAGTGTACACTCCGTTTCTCACTTTTTGTTGAATTTTCGAGACATTTTGAATTGAGTAGCGGAACCTTGGTCTAAGTAATTAAAATATTAAATATTTCATTCTTTCGGATGATAATCGAACTGGTTATTTTTAATGTTTGCATAGGTCTCGATGTGACTGATGAAAATGGAAAAATAATAGGAAAATCTCAATTGGCGCCGGTTAAGGGAATATCGCAGGTGGTAACTTCTAGGCAAGTAGTTATGTTATGTTATAGGAATATAACATGCTCATGCTTCTAAATTATTTATTGTAATTATAACGATCTACACATTTATAACTCTCGATTTACTCGAAGTGGAAAATTAGCTACTGAACAGTAATAATATTAAAAACAAACGTTGTAGTATTGATTTTATTTAAATAACTAGCAAACTAAGTATGGAGTGTTAAAACTAGATTAATTAATATAATTTTTCCTCAAAATTGTTTTACCTCAATTTTTAAGATATGACCTGTTAAATGTCGGACTACAACTCCGCATTTTGCTTTGTTACCTGAGAGACGCCAGGTCGACGAATATAATAAATTTTCCCAAGTGGGAATCGAACATGGTTGTCATAGCATTTACAGTAAGTCGGTAAGTAAGTAAGTAAGTAGTTGCATTTTAAAATCTATTTGTTTACTTTCAGAATAATAATGTGCGCACCAGGAATGTTATTATTACCGTTTATAATGGAACGCTTAGAGCCTAAAGCGTGGATGCAGAAAATAAAATGGGCCCATATCGGTATACAGACTGGCATTGTAGGATTGTTGTAAGTATTTATATGTATTATTATTTTTATACAATGTTCTTATGAACAATATTGCTTTACAAGTTTCATATAAATCCGTTCAGTAGTTAATATTAAACATCCATCTATTCTTATAAAATTTTACATTTATATTATAAATGAAATATAATATTAATAGTAAGGTAAGTAACTGTGCCAACGTATATTTTTTAATTATTTATTTATATGGCCCGTTTCAATTTGTTAGAGGTTCAGTGTTTTTATTCTATTCCTTTATATTAATTAAAATGAAAAAAAATATTAAAACATTTCTGTCCGCCACTTTCCTCTCTATTATGAAAGAATTATATGTTCCTTGGCTCAGCGCTGCGCTTTGCCTCGACATCGGAGCGAACAAATGAAAATATGAAAAATTTCATTTGCTCGAGTGGAAATCGAACCCATAACTTGTCGTGTACGTACAGTCGCACGCACGTGCCTTTGCGACACGACGGTTTCCATATACGTACAGATACGTGTAATAAAATATCTTATTATTTCCAGCCTTACCTTCATGGTGCCGACCGCATGTGCTATATTCCCACAGAAATGGTATGTTATTATATGCATATATTTTCAAGTAATAATGATTATGAATTATCTTTTGGAATCCATTAACAACATATTGAGTGGAAGAACTACGCACCGCTCCCTGTCTTGTCTTTTACTTTGTAAACCCACAACCATTTACTGTATATATTCTACAAGTAACAATTGTTACGGTAATATCTTGTAGTATCCATCTCCAAAAAGACATGTTGGACATGTATATTACCAAATAAATGATTTTATAAATGATAACACGCCTTGGGGAATGAAATGCTCGCTCCAGTCTGTTTCAATGTCACAAATAATTAAATATGAATAAAGTTAAATATGAATTGATTTAAGAAAATGTCCCAATGAGTTCCTTGCGCCGGTTCTTCTCAGGTCTGAGGCATTAACTTTAGTGAACTGGTGGTAAATTGTTTGACGTTCAAAAATGAAGTATGAAACTTTTTATTTTTAATAAAATAATTTGACTTTCCGTTGATCTAGCAGTTATGAAATGACACGACGTAAGAAATTACAATACAAATAAAAGAAAAAATCTGAAATGTTGATATTTCGTACAAAAAGTAATTACTAACTAAGTAGTACCTTCCGTTGACCTACTCCTGAAATTGGTAGAAAGCCCTCGGCGTTCGAGTTCGACTCGTACTTGACCGATTTTTTATAAAATAAAATAAATAAAGTTATAAGACATACACTTTAAATATTTTTTATTTAAATTTACAGCAAACTGTCAATTGAAACAATAAAACGTTTTGAACAAGATCGTTACGAAGAGATTGTGAAGAATACAGACGGAAAACCACCTGAATATGTATATTTTAATAAGGGTTTGTAAATCTACGACATTATTGTATCACTCAGAGACGATAATTACCGTGTAATTAACACTAAATGTATATAGTTAGTGCCATCCACGAATGAAAGTGAATTACTTATTATTATTACCTTTATTCTTGAGAGCAAGAACGCTCAACGCTGCGTTTGCTGAGTTTCACACGCAATGCTTCGACAATTCGGCGGTGCGTGGACAATACCTCTGCCTACTATTTACCCTGCCATATGCGGAATACTGCGTGAAGCTGTTATGTTTTTTAGATTATGTAATCTACGGAGACGGGCCCCATCTCTTTTTTTTAAGAAGAAGATGCTTTATTTACATACATACATACATAATTAACTAATTATGAATTTATTCTCAATATTTAAATAAATGATCACCCACGCCGACATACATATATTATATATTTTCAACATGTCTGTGAAGTTTTAACGTATCATATTTAAAAGCCAGTCACGTAATATTCTTATAATTACATTTTGTGTTTTTATAAATCGAACATTTTTTAAATGTTTTTTCTGGCTCTACTTTTATAATGATTCATACGCTCGTGATCTGTACTATTTACGATTTCTGGGTAGCACTATCGAGATTTAATATCTTCATGAACGTCTCTGAGTATGACAGTAAGTTATTTGTTTCGTATCGATTTTATTAATTGTAAAACGATTAATCAATTTCACTTTTTTCACATTTTATATAAGAAAGAAATGAATGTGTCATATTCGTTAATTCATATTCTATTAAAAGTTTTATAATGATAAAAGAGTGAATCTCGAAATACGATTGTAGTCCGATTAGTTTAGGCGTAGTGTGGATGCTAATGATCTTATTAGTTGAAAATGTGGATTAATTAAAAAAGCCTATTTTTTAAATAATAACAAGTGATTTTTTTATTTTACTTTTGGCAGTTTAGTGACTAACTTTTGTTCTAAAAAATAAAAACAAAAAATATAAATTCTCAAAATTTATAGAATTTAACTGTCTTCGATAAGTAATCTTTTTTATTGTTTTTTCGTTATACCAATACATTTTTTTATATTCCATTTATTACTATCCATTAGAGATGAAATAATATCACTGCCATCAATAATATGTATAATTAATTATTCTTAAACAGGTTACAGATCATTTTTATTTTTTTCTTATTTTATATTTTTTTACATTTTAAAAATATAATAATAATAAATATTGAATAATTTCATTGAATATTGTGTTACATATACTAATAGTTTGCCTTAATGTAAAAATCAACATTCGTTTAAATATTTTTAAAGCCTTTTAGTTTTACAGTTTCACTAAGAAAACGGATTACAGGCATCCCTCGTATAACACGATTAATTCGTACCGTATACCTTACTGTACACCGTGTAGTATCGAAACCTTGTCATGTGTTATATCGAAACCGCGTTATACGAAACTTTAAAATCATATAAATAAAGACAATGTGTACCGTGTTATATCGAAAAAAAATCTTAAGGTGTAAAATTTTATGATAGCTGAAATTTCGTTCCAAATACTACATAAATGAAAAAAGAAGATACCTTGAAGTTTTTATTAAGAAAAATAAATTAAATTCAATTTTATGATGAAATACAAAAATTAAAAAATACATCAACAAAATATATTCAAAGACTAATAATAACAATTACATAGTATAAAACAAGTAAAAACAGCTTATTGAACGAAAAAAAAGTTTAAATTTAAAATGCATATTTTTCAAAATCGTGTTATACTAATATCATTTCTTGTACCGTGTAATATCGAAACCGTGTTTTACAAGTACCGTGTTATACGAGGGAAGCCTGTATATAAATAATAACTACCAGGGGGCTGCCAGGGGTAATAATGAAATATTCATATTCATTATATTCTTAATACCTAATACAAATAAACAACATTAATGCTTTATTTCTTTTTTTGATGTCTCTTAATAGTAAATCATATAATATTTCTATTAAATGTATCAATTATTATTTTTAAGGATATATTTTATATTATTTTTTATTTATATATGATATAAATCTGCCTCCATCTTTTAATTATGATAATATGAATATTTAATACAGTATTATTTTTTGTAAATAAATTAGTATTTTTGGTATTTTTTATGCATATTTTAAGTATAAACACAGTTTCATTACTTTAAAAATATTATATATATATTTTCTGCATTGTTTTTAGATCTGTCGCAGTTTAATGTAATAGAATATTACATTCCATGTAAGATTGTAATTTCATAATTTTTAAGTAAAACATGTTTTTTTTCTTTTACTTTACGGAATGAATTCTTAACGATTTTCTGTATAATAGTAATTGTTTTAGTATTATAATTTTTGAAGTTGTATTTTATAAATTGAGATCTGTAGTTTTGAAATTTGATTTGTTAAGTCATGTTGTATTCTCTGTTATCTTTGTATAATTTGTAATTATAAAAATATAATATATCATGAAAAATGTGGCTATATACAAGTTTAATAGTGACTTTGTGAAATAGAAAAAAGATGCAAACCTTTTTTAACTAAAAGAGTCTTATCTATTTCTAGTTCATTGGCATAAAAATTTTTGGCATCAAAAATAGTATTCAAGGACCTTTATAAAATAACAACAAGTAATGCTTTTTTAATTTAGAAAGTATATTCGTTTGTTTGTATATATATATTTGTTTGTATATATTTAAAAATACAGACTTCGCTGCAATTCTATATGCCTATATGTATGCCTTTGAAGATTTTTATTTTAATTGCTTGAATTAAATGTTGCTTAATAAAAAGACAATATTTGCGCAAAAACCCTTAGATCTTATTTTTTTTAATTTTATGTAATGTATGTATGTATTCTTTTATTATAGCACAATTTAGTAGTGATTTATTTTTACGTATAAATTACTTAATTGAAATTAATAACTTATTGATTCTTTATGAATTTATTGATTCTTTTTAAGTACTTAAAAAACTTATAATTTCTCAAAAATAATATTATTTAATTGTTTTCGATAAATTATCATTTTTTTATTATTCTGTTGTTATAACAATAGTCTATACTGCTACAATGTAATGCAATATATAGTACTTAGTACTTATCTTTTTTTTTACATATTGCAGAGTTTTGAAGTCAATTGGATTGTTATTGTATGTATTGTTACGCTTTAAAACAGACAATAAATAAATAATTAAAATAAATTTTTTTTTTTTCTTTATTTATAGACATAATGTGGCATTAAATGTATCTTTCATTAAAAAAGTAACCTATTGATACTTCGTTATACATACATAATGAGTTTCGATTTGAACTAAATCAAAAACGTACTTGACTTGCCTGCGTGTATTAAAAACAATCGAACGATAACGATACGTTTTTTTTTCAATATAAATATTACATTTAGGTTGTAGCGTTGTGGGCCAAAGTTTCAGTGTAAATGGTAGCGACCATTGTGAGTTTTTACAAGTGTTGCCAGATGTTATCTCGGGGGAAAAGGGCCGTATGCGGGACATAAAAAAATGAAATAGTGGGATAGATAAATAGACAGATAATATAATAATATAAGATAATATAATTAATAATTTAATATATAATCTGTCTATTTATCTATCAAATGCATTTTGACGGAAAAGGGCGTATTTGTATAAAATTGTTAGTAACTTTGAAAAAAAGAAATAACTAAGTGAAAAAAAAGCGCACAATGTAGAAAAAAAATCCTTAGAGGGCGAATGAGTTGTTTTTTTGTCCTCGCTGTGGCAAGACAGTGTGGCGGTTAGTTTTGAGACTCGACTTGTAAGTGTTCGAATTCGGGCAAAAATCATAGAAGAGAATGTATTGACATTAGGTTCTCAGCCTTCAATGCTATATATGTGGGATAATTCATGAAATATATATTATCCTGGGTAGGAATAGAATGTTTGTAGAACTGTCACTACTACAGACATTTACTTAATTATTTTATTAAACAAATATTGAATGAAATATGAAATAAAATAAAATATTAAGTAATCTCTTTATTTATTTATATCGTTGAACGGTTCTTAATAAGAAAATTAAACATTTGAACTGTAGTACTTACGACTAAGATAAATTAACGTGTTAATGTACAGTTTGTTAGTGTATAATACATAAGGCACCTGTAGTAATGAGTATAAAAAGTTATTAGTGGCAAGATAATTTTGATTGAAATGTGTGAAATATCGAGGCTGTCGTGGCCGATCGTTGTGGGTTCTATTCCCAATCGGCGGAGTTGATAATTTTCGATTTCTTGCTCTGGATAGAAAAAAGCATGGCGTTTCGGATATTGGGCGGTGCGTAGAGAACGAAGTGCCGTAACACTAGGTTTCCTCTGCCTACCCTGTTGTGCTGGATGTAGCGTGAAGCTAAAAATATTCTTTCAAATGGATTATTGTATTGTGAGTATAATAAAGTAATGATAAACTATTTTACTTTTGAAATTTTGATTGAAATTATATCGACGTTTTTAAGAAAACCTAAATTGATGCAGAGTAATTATGATTTTTTGTATATAACTTTAGAAAGCCACCTTATAATAAATTCATCTTATCTTAACGGTGCCTAAAGCTAAATAAATCCTAAACCTAAATACACATTTTCTTTTTAATATAATTTCGTGCGAATGACTCGTTCAAAGTTAGTTTGCATTATATCATAATATATTTTGTTTAAAATACGTATATAATAAATGTATATAAAATATTTATTTACGTATACGAATATTTATATTATTATTTATTCGAACACAACTTACAAAATTCATAATTAATACATTTGACAAATAATATACAAAACAAAACCATTTTTATGACTTCTGTTTCAGAGCACTCTAGATATTTCTTTTTAGAAAGGGACATTCGAAAATATTATATAGGAGTAGGTATAATATCGATATTACAATAATCGATTTAAAAGTATCGAATATATATCGAAACATCGATGTTCTTTAGAATTTGCATACAATAACAAAGTAATAATCACGAAAAAAAAAGTTATATAGTCTCGACTAATATATTTCATTATAAATATAAATCAATAAACATTAGCCTTTTCAAGAAGAACAGAGGCGTCGCACATGGCTTTAGCGTTGGACCTAACTAAGAACATAAGATGTAATTGTTCAAAAACATTCAATTGCACTCTCGTACGAACTAGGCCGTGTAAAACAGTCGCTCTTTCCAAATCCAGCCACCTTTGCAAAGATAACTCCCTCTCCTGCACGGGCACTGACTGAGCTACGTCTAAAGGCCCCCATAGCATGAGTTCTAAGACTGATTTAGCTTGATTTAAAGAAACTGCACGTTCTTCTTGCATCATTTCCTTCAATAGCGGTGTTAGCTTTTGTCCTGGCAGCAAAGTGTCGACAGCTTTTAAGGCACATTTGCAGAGTGATGTGATTTCTTCATCTGTTTTGCTGTTCATATCGTCGGATAATCTGTGAAGTAAGAAAATGACATTTGATTTTTATTTTGCAACGTTGAACATTTCGATAATTTCATGGAGACTAAACATGACGACCATTAGTTTATATGGTAAAAGTTGGAAAACATGGAAAAAGTTTCTTCCAGTATGGTTGTGTATGGTTGAATATAGCAAGTATAAACGAATTTGGCGCCTTTTTTAAAAGTTATCCTGATGCTAACGTGGCGCTACTCTAATAAAATGTATTTCCACGGACTCTTTCCTATTTAGGTACAAACCTTATTTTGCACCTATCATCGCAAAATCGGGCCATTAGAAAAAACACCACGAACGATTAATATATTCTTAATAATATTTGATAATTTTTATTATTTTTCTTAGAAAGAGATACTTGATTTGGGTGAATAATAGAAAAAAATAATTAAACTATTGTTTATTTTAACACGGCCTTCAATTGTAGGAAATAATGTTTGCAAATATTAAATATATACTGACATACATTATTTAGATTAGATTTATATTTCTTTATTGTCGCACGAGATAAAAGTTATCAGTTGTTGGAATAAAACAGAATTGAGATTACTCTCAAGTCACATGCGATACGTTTTATCAATATTGCAAGAAATGTACAATAATCTTTAACAAAATGGACCATAAATTATATTTATTGCTATCTTTCCCTTTGTGTGACAATAAAATAGACCTACATAACTAGATTTTTATTTAACATTTTATTTCTTGCTGAAATTTAAGTAGTCAATTTATGGATATTGTCTTTAAAATGATAATATTATTAGATCACGACAGTAATTCAAATAAAAAATTAAATAATGTTATAGTACAAGCGGGCGAAGCCGTGAGCGGGTCGTTAGTATACGATATAAAAGTCATGCATACCCCTGTAAAATACATAATCTTCCATAGCAATTAGTTTTGGGCGCGGACAAGGAGCTCAGTCTATCTTCTGTAGATGTTCCGTTACAATGACTTTCTTTGAGCACCACAAAAGATGTCAATGTTTCAGGCAGTTCCTCGACACCTCGCGCTTGGAAACATTTGAGACCGTTTATTATTTGCAGTAACATAAATATGGATTCGTGGATTTGATCTGTTTGTGCGTTTTGGTCTTTAGTGCCTTCTTGTAAATTTTCTCCGTACGATTGTATAGTGTCGACGTGTGCGTTCGCTAGCACTACTATTGTGGCTGGAATTGAATATAAAATATTATTAGTTGTTAATATTTCCATGTATTTGTAACAATTTTCAGTATAAGATATTAAATCAGCCGAGAACGAGATTATGTTTATATTGGGACAGAGACGTAATTGATAATGAACAATCCTATTCCACACTACTCACTTCTTACATATAAAACCTTTAAGCTAAAGTATGTTTTTTCATGTCATAAAAAAATATTAAAAATGGCTACCTTGCACCAAATCACCGCCGTCCTCCCCGAATTGCTGCAGCGGAACTAAATCACAAAATTCCGTAATAGCATTCAAATTCAAAGTACTGGGCTGCACCGACTGAGTGACCAGCTGCGAGGCCGTCTGCTCCTTACACAACATCAAAGTGACGTTGACCTGTCCGCCGCTAGAGTTCCACAGAGCCGGGTAGAAGAAACGTTTGCCTGCTTTAGTATAGCTTTTGTTTTGTATGGAGAAATCTGACCAGCGCAAGTTGGTACACGCTTTGAGGCCTCGCAGTAACGGCTGCATTGTCGCGCTTTGTTGTACCTGGAATGGAAAAGTCGAGAATTTTAAGATAAAGAAAAAATATTAATATAAAAGTTAAGAATCGTATATAGAATCATTGTTTTTATGAAATTATTTCACTTTGTCTCCTCGCATTTACGAGGATGTGGATTTAATTTTTTATTAAATTTCCTTTTCACGTTTATTTCGTTTCGGAGGTATTGCGTGTTCTTAGCGGTATTCAACGTAGTGTACTACGTAACCAAACCAGGGAAACAAAAATATTTTAATTATCAGCATTCTTCCAAGAAGGAACATGCACATAATAAAAAAGAGAAATATGCTAAACGCCACATTACAAATTCAAATTACCTGTTCCAAAACCTGAGCTAGCGCTTCGTGATTCGCGATAACGACTGCCCCGTAATTATCCTCCAAGTTCTTGTGGACTACACTCCTTCCTTTTCTCACGCGTAATTTGTTCGTCGTTTTCGATATATCTGACTGATAATCGTCGTTGGAAGGACTATCCATGTTGTCGTTTGAACTGTAAAAACTGTATGGAGAATATATTTCGGATTCTGTTTCGCTTCCACAGTAGGGCAGAGATGTCCGGAAACCGTTGTACTTTAAAAATTCCTCTGGTTTCCGTTCTGTTCTCTCTTCTCTTGGTTTTATTGCTGAATCACATTCTGGTGAACTTGACCTCGCGTGGTGTACGTATTCGTAGTCACTGTCGCTGTTCTTTGAGTCACAATTCTCTTCGTCGTATTTCGTCGCATATACGTCGTCGTAATTGTGTATGACTGTCTCGTTGGTCGCTTGTACTAGTTCCTGAGGTTCGTCTTCGTCTTTTTCGTCGTCGGATGGAGTGCGACGCTTGAGCAATTCTAAATGTGATTCCCGTTCGCGCATACTGGCCGTACGTTCTGGTTTTCGTGGAGCGAGCGCTGATCTGATCTCTCCTGAAAGTTATTGAAATCTATAATTCATATATTTCTCTTAAGTAAAAACTAAAAGATATATGTAAGTTTTTAGTAGTTACATTGTTGTTTGCTTATAAATAATTTATTGATTACAAGAAAAAATTAAAACATATTTTAGCAATTATCACAGTTGCTATGTATTGTTACATAAGTAGGATATTCACAGGTGGTAAATATATAACGTTTGTATAGATTTTTAAATGAATAAATATATAAAATAAAAAATACGTTTAGTGGAAATTGAATTCACGCCTAAAATAACAAATTTTGGATATTGAAAACTTCTTATTCAAAATAAATAATTCAATTATTTTTAAAATTATTGGTTGACTTTGAATGCTGAATGATACCTAGACAATGCAAATAATATAGTTGTAACTATTAAAAAATATCATATACATTACCTAAATTGGCATAAATGTTATCATCTTGTTTCGGCACCACCGCCCAGGCTTGCTGTTTTTGTTTTTTCTGTAAAGCAACAGACTTCGGTGGCGGAGGTCTCGCTGGCTTTGGTACGTTAGCTACGGTTTTGTAGTCTTCACTGGACACTCTCGGTGGTGGGGGTGGCTTGTTCACCACTCGTGGTACCGTTTCTTCATTACTACTACCACTGTATATGGATGACACGTCGTCGTGACTCACTCGACGTAAGCTTTCCGAAATTTCGCAATTTGATTTCACCACCTCAACGCTCGATCCGTTTATGTCCAATGGATGTATTATGACAAGACGTGGTTTCGGTTTTGGAGTCAAGTCGTACATCTCTTCAGGTTTTGCTGCGACTTTAGTAATAGTGGCAACACTGAGCTCCTTTTTATCCAAATCTTTGGAGGACCCTATGCGAAGCAACTTTTTGATGGAGAATTTATACTTCCCTTTGCGTTTATCGTCTATTAATAAATTATCATGTGACAGTGATATGTTTCGTCGAGGGGCCGGTTCTGGAACTATATCTGATTTCTTTGATTCATCATCGCTATTTCTTAATTTTGGTAAAGATGACATTACAGCCCGTTCCCGTTTTTCCATTTCTCTTACTACTGGTGAATCTGACTTCATAAATCCATTAGGATTTCTTTGGTAAAGACTACTCGAGTATTCTTCTGTAGGCGACAAGGGAGGCGTCGGTGCTTTTCGTTTACATAGACTACTTAGCGAGGTATCGCTGTCTTGTTTCGTTAGCACTGGTTTAGCGTAGTATACGGGTTCTGATTTTTCTTCGACTTCAGTATTTTTTTGTTCACTCGCGTATTTATTTTCTTCCTCCCCCTTCTCTTGCACATGCATTATAATTTGTTGCGTTGTACTTTTTTTAGATTTTATAACTGGTTTGACTGGTAGCTTTGGTTTTTCAGGTGGGACTGGTTTGTTCGGCATAATGTCAGTAATCATACCGTGAAGGAATGATGGTCGAGGGTCCATTGTCGGTATCGGACTGCTTGGTAGCGCAGGGGCTTCAGAGGTATCGTCGGGATCAGCTCTTCCGTCTGGCTCACCGGCAAGTTCACGACTTGCTTCTGCGGAAAACATTGGTTCTGATTTAGGAATGATAGGTGGCATGTCAATGATTGGACTTTGAAATGTTGAATATCCGCTAGCTTGACCGTCCGCTTTTCTTAATTGCCCAAGTGGGGACATATTCATGTTCTTGTCTTCGTTGTATACTTTAATCTTGACTGTTTCTTCAATTTTATGGGATTCAGAGAAGTGGCCACTATCATCGTTGTCTGAATCTGTTCGAGCACTAAAACTCTCATCGTCTGATGTAAGTGAATTATTTGCTGTGGAGTTAAGAGTCCCAACAGCAGAATCAACACTAGTATTTTCGATATTAATTTTACAGAATTTAAATTCTGATCGACTTAGGTTTACTTTAGGTCTTTCTTGTGTTTTGTTTAAGGGAGACTTTCTAACAATACTGTTCTTTTTAATTTCTGTCATTTCTTTTTTATCACTTTCATCTTGCATACTTTGTTTTATTTTGCCTTCTACGATAGATGGTTTATTGGAATCAGATTTTATTAAACTGAGATCAGATGCACTTATTCTGTTTTGTTGTAACGTTTCGGATATTTCTTCTAGTAATGATTTTTCTGTACATAAAATACCGTCAGATTGTTTCGAACCCTCTGTTGTAATTATTGTTTCCGACTCTTTTATATATGTTGATAGAATAATGTTAGTTTTGTATCCATTCGTCGTTTCTTCGGCAGCCTGTTCAGCTAAGTTTATAACGGCAGGTTTTCGAGTGTGTGTCTTAACTGTAGGCTTATTTTCTTGGCCGAATGGGGTTACTGACACCATCAAGGTTTTCTTTTTCCCATCAGAATCAGTCTGAACTTTCCCTAATAATAATGAGGTGTAGGACTTCGCAATAGAGTCTCCAAGCAAATTGGCTTTGACAGTATTAAAATCTGTATTAGATTTCGTTATTTTGTAAAGCTCTCTTTCTTCTTCTGTGTCTGGAAATGTGTCATCTTCTTCATTGTCTTCCGAGACTTCAAATTCTTCATCATCCGACCAATCGTCACCTCCATATCCTATAACGCTGCATACTTCCTCAGGAAATCGTACGTTACGCTTTCCTTTTTTCTTAGGGTGTATCTTAAGAATACTCGGAGGGCTTTTTTTAAAGAAAGTGCTTCTGTTTTGGAATGGAGTAGTTAAATATTTACTGCCTTCTGTTGTTCTTTCCTGCTTCGAATGTTCCTCGCGTGATTTAAAACAATTTGAGCAGAAATCCTTCTTCCACGCATTCTGTACGAAGTTGTGGCATACCGGTGACATTTTACTCTTGGTATAGCGTCTGTTGATTACATAACTGGCATTCTGAAAAAAGAAAAAAAACCCGTTAATTTTACAGATTAAATAACTAAAAACGTTTTTGGGATAGTTCAGTTATGAAGAGATTATGATTAATGTAGGTAATTAAAATTTAAATAACATAGCGTGATAGTCGTCCAATTATAACTTACGTAAACTGTTATAATATTCGTGAAACGAGTTTTGGGTGCTATTAACAACTTCATCGCAGTTATAGAAAAAAGTTAGTACACGCAAGACTATCATAACAGCATTTCTTAGGACGAGACACGTAATAGGTTCAGGTCAACGGTATATGGAAAGCGTTTGACGTTGAACTTGTGTGAACTGTAACAACTTTTATATACTTATGTATACGTCGATACATCATATAGGTACTTATATTATTGACACGGTAATATTAATTAATAATTTCTACCTATAAAACAAATCGTTTTAAAGAAGTGTATAATGTCCAAAACAACCAGGTAAGGCATTAAATATGAAGTAATTTTTTTTAATTTCTTACTTGTACATCTTGGTAAACTTAAGCAATAAATTAAGCAATTTTTAAAAAGAATACGCTCATTATTAAATTATTCGGATTTTTTAAAAATTACATTAACATAATGTTTTTTGCACGCGGTACCTACTTTTTATTCCAAGTTGATTAACCTGTTGTATACAAAAATATGTTAAATTATAAATTACATCTAACCTAGTTTAGTTCAAGCGTTATCACGTAACAACCAGACAAACACACAATTTCGCATTAACAAAGAAGGACAATATAAATATGTATTCACCGTTACCCAGCCAGCCGTCAACGGACTTTCTCCAGACGCACTCGTCGTAGGTCACTTTACATCAAATAAATATTCATATGAGTAGAGAAATTGTTGATACTACCAATTACCACCTTTGTACGTATTTTTATTTAATTCAAGTAGCATTTTGTTGCCAGATTGCTTATACGGTGCAACAATGATGTATTTACACTCAGATTTTTTTTACGGACGAGTAATGGTTTTTATTTTTTAAGTGTTTAATGTGCATATTAGTTTGATTATTATTTTTATTGTTTTGATTCTTGTCTTATAGATCCTATATGTTGTTTCTGAGAAAAAAATACTAAGAAAATATTATCCGAAATTGACATCTTCTTTATAAGGATACACTTAGAAGTGGCAAAACTGCGGCAAAGTAATTATGTATATAAAACATATTTTATTTTTAGTAGTATTATTTAGTAATAATCACTAATACTTATTAAGAAAATGTATAAAAATTTAAGGTATAATGAAGTAACTAGTATAACATTTTAGTAATTTTCGTAAGTGTGGTGGTTACACTTGTCGTGTAACACTTAATTTTTTTTTAAAAATATAGTGACTATGTACTACATGTATATATTAAAATATTTAATAATTATTAAAAATTACTTTGCAATTACCGCCACATTTATTTTTACGGTCACGTTTGCTGATGATTCACTTTATATGTTGACAGCTGAAATTACCTATGGATGTACGTATAAAGGAATCCAACAGTTGTAACGTGTAATATCTATAAAAACATAAGTCTTTGTTCTTTACTAATAATAAATTGGAACATAAAACGGTCTTTTTTAGCTTCATGGGATACAAGTTCTGCAGGGTAGGAAGAGGAAACCTGGGAAATTTCCGTCCCCTACTTTCCGTCGAATTCTGGCGGCATTGCGAGTTGTTGAACTCGGAATCGTACCCGATTTCTGAAAATATTAAATGTTTCATTTCTTCGAGTGAGAATTGAACCCACTGGAACCCACACCTGTCGCTCTGATAGTCACCCGCTTGTGCCACGACCGATACTTTGAATCTATTTTAAATATTAACGTGTAAGTGTCGATTCGCAGTAACATAAGTAAAAACAGAAAATAAGCAGCGCGTAAACAAATATTTAAATTGTAAAAGTGGTGAAATTATTTATTTTAAGAGAAACTGTTACTTTCTTATTGCACATATAAAGTTATATAACAAAAAAATTAAGTTATTTATCACGCACAATAACTAGTTAGTTATTAACCAGCTAGTTAGCTGTATTTAAATGTTATATAATTTTTTAGATAAATTTTACAATTTGCTTGGGGACAAATCTTTAACGTTTATCTAATCTTTGTCATCGTTACATAATATAAAACAACGTGGTTTCCACTGCTGTACCTGAGCTTAAATCTTTAAAAATACACAAAAAATTTTTACATGTTTCACTAATAGACGGTGATGCAAGAAGAAGGTTGTATACCTGTATAAAAATAAAACTTTTTATTTTTTATCTTTTTAGCTTTACGCCATATCTCGCTCATAGAAGAGTCGGCAGAGGGAATTTAGTGTTAAGACACTCCCCTAACACATTTCCGTTCCGAACTTTCCGCCGAATTCTCCAGTTATTACATGTTGAGTGGAACTCAACGCCAACAATAGAAAATGTTAAAGGTGTATTGTATTTTAAACATAAAATAATACTAAAATAATGAGAAAACTTACAAAATATGATTATTTTGAACAATTACTAGAATCTGACTGACATTACTGAAGTGACTGGATATCACAAGGTCGATCTTAAACAGCTATTACGTATGTTTACTTTGTACTTTACATTAGCATCAGCGGAGGTCAGCTTATATTTCGATTATTGCATACTTTTATATATTATTGATATAATTTTGTAGTGATTCTTATCTTAAGGACAGACGGCCTTAAGCCTACAACTGTCGTGTTTACACACACACAGACGTGAGTTCCGCTCTCCGTTGCACTCAACACATAATGCCTCCAGAACTCCAGTGGCGAACGGAGTGTGTGAACATTACTCTGCGTCCCCTGCTAGTTGCGGGTAAAGTAAAAAACATTAACGCCTGCTAAGATGTGAATCATAACATGAATAATACAACAACATTAACAATTACGTAAAAAAAATGTAAAACTAAAGAAAAAAAAATTTTGCTATTTTGATAATATCATTATATAAAATATCATGAATTATCATTAAAAATGTAGTGAAATACTATGAAACTGTTAACGATAATATATAAAAAACATAGTTTTCTTTTAATATTCATTGCACATACGCAAAAACTTTTATATTGTGTAACTCTAAAGAAAAGAGAATAGCTGGTAAAGTATAAAACTTATAAAGGGTAAGGGAGGTATAGAGGTTTTTGACATTTGCCCTTCTTGGTATCGAGAGTATTATTTGCTCCTTACTGGAATTTTTACTGAGCTGCATTTTAATATGTTTTTTTTCTCATAGGTACCTAAATACCGAGTGCCGACGGCGGTGCTTAAAACAAACATTCGTAAAGTGTAGTGTAATAAGAAAAAGAAATCGTGACTTGCATCCGGTTGAAAATATGTGAATATACATATAGCCCATCTAGACATATTCATCATAAATGTGTATGTTGATGTGAAGTTTATAATTTCAAATTAGCGATAATATAATTTAAAATTGAAAAAATTGAAAATTTGAAAAGCTCTATACATTATTCCTGATATAAATACAACTGTTTATATTTTTTAAACACATTTTTAAACACATCATCTCAAGATCGATCTCAGACTTGAGAGTGCTTTATAAGTATGGGCTTTAGTGCATGAAAAGCCCCGATGCCTACACTTAGATTGCAAGTCCGGCTCCGTAATAAAGTTCTTTGCAATAAGAGCCTCATCATTTAAATAACGAAAAAAACAGTATATTACCCAGTGGAATTACTGATTACGATGTCTCAAAATTGGTAATAACAGTAAGCCTGTTTAATGCTAGTTCATTATGTTGTCTAGGTGCAGTTAGGGCGTGCATAGCCAGCACGATCTGTGAGATTTAAAAGTTGTTCTAAGATTTCTATATATAAAAAATATACATTTTCTTAGTATATTATGTATAAAAAATAGCGACATTAAATATCACTAGTAGTATGAATTGATTTCTAATATCTATTGAACAATTAAATATTATTATGAATATGACAATTTTTTTATAGTAAATTATAAAAAATCTACCTATCAAGACAAAAATTACAAAATAATAACCATATATAAAGCAAAACAAACGAAGACGAAGGACACAAGTTGTTTACTAAGACAAAATAATTGATATGAAACTGGGTCACTCTTTCATATTCGTAATGAAATACCAATAATATACAGGTGTTGAAGCCCTAGGCAATTCTTGTATCGGGGTCGTCGTCTTGGGAACCGGTACGGCGAAACTGACGCGTGACAAACGTGGCATTCTTAGAAAACTAGCTTTTACTGTGTCTTCTTCTCCGTGGTCAAATAGAAATAAAGGAGAGTTGTGTATGAGACATTCTAAGTGCCCGAGGTAACTGTCAATACAGGTACAATGGTTTATATTGAAAGGAATAATGAATTTGTTTGAATTTTTGAATGAATATATATCTTTGTTTCTATTTCAATCTTGAGTTCTTGAGATTTGAGTGTTCAACCAAACAAATTCTTCAATTTTATAATACAGATATAGAATTTTTAATAGTTTCGATGTAGATTATATAATAACAATGTATAAAACTCGGTCAATACCACACGTTTTATATGTTTGTTCAAGTTATTAGTTATTGTTTACGTAACCGCAATAATATATAAATGTGTACTAGATATCGGTTTTTTTTTATAACTTAAACATTTCTAGTATTTTATTATTAAATAAACGCTATTATTATGAGATCCAGGTAACATCCAAATATTAAATTCATCTTTATTTTACGTAAATACATTTACAGAAAAACATTTAGTTCACAAATTCCTTTGAAAAAGTTCAATTAAGAAACTTCCTTCATTAACATCGCTTGAACGGTGACGAAATATATAAAAGATACAAACGTAATTAGTATTAGAAAAAATTATAGGAACCGGTTTTTTTAATAATAAAAATCTTTAGAATAACCAAGTGTATAAAATTTAATTTTGATTATTATGACATCAGCCAAGCAAGCGTTTACCGGTTTTCAAATAAAATATCAGATATCCTTTTAGAGCAGGTGAAATGATCTCATCTTAATGTCGAGGGTTCATGGTTTTGTTCATTTTTTTTAAACGAAACAAGCCTTTAAGTATATTTTTTTGAATTTGTTATTTGAAAAATATTTATGATATCGAAATAAGATAATGAAGATATACATATCTTGGTCTGATGAAAAAAAAACAACGTTTTAATTCGGGCGGGAAGTCGTGAGTGAACTGATGAAAAATATCATAAATACATATCTATGTATATTAAGATATTTTCATATGCTCTGGCTTTGACTGGGGCAAAGAGCAGCGTTGCGTCCGCGGTCAACACGCAATGCCCCAAGAATTTGGCGAAAGTGGGGATTGAAGTATCTGACTGGGAAAAGAGTAAGGCGGTGTAAGCATTAGGTCACAGGGTCCCTCTGCCTACCTTCTACGTGCGACCTTCTAAAGTACCATCTTCAGGACAAAATCATCCGTAAATTTTCATGTGATAACAAATTATGCAACTTAGTATTAGATAAGGGAAAGTTGAAAGTTTACAACGAAATGTATTTATTGTCAATGGCATTTTTAGGCACGGCCATACACAAGTGCCCATACTACGTGAGTGTTCATTCTTGTTAATCCTTCACGCGTAATAGTCATTGGCTTCTGCCTTTCACTTTTCATTACGTGTGATAAGCGTGCGACGCATTTTGATATTTTTTAAGGACTAAGCTTAAATTTATATAATAGGTATTTTTGTTGCTTCACGCCGTATCACGCATAATTACATATTATATTAGCAATCTGATAGGCAGGCAGAATCTAGAGTTAAGACACTCAGTTCCTTACTTTCTGCCAGATATTCAAGACTTTGGATGTTACGATACTGAATGCTGCGCTTTTTCTTCTTAGAAGAGTGAGAAAATAAAAATATACTTCATTCCCCAGCATAATATTCGAACCCACAACTGTCGTGTTTCAGTCAGACGCTGTCTTAGTGCGCCACGAAATTCTTTTGTTCAGTTCTAGCCATTATTACGATAATTAAAATTCTTTCATAAACAATTAAGATTCGAAATGTTTTCTTACTAATTTTTTTTTATTTAAAACAAAACTAAATCATAAACCATTGTTTTCCTAAACAAATCTTCAAACTACATCAAATAGCTAGCTGTAAGGCCATTAACTTTTTGTGTGAAAGGGCGAAACTTCTAAGAGGTAGTAATTGTTAGAGCTTTCATTCCCACATATTACGAAATTAAGTTTACTGTAACATTGTTAACATATTCATATTTAATAATTTCTTATTCTTATTTAATATTCTTATTTAATAAGAATATGTTAACTATGGTTTTATTAAGCCTTGTGTAATTAAAACGATTTGGAAATATCTGCTATTCATTGTTGGTATATTTTTTATCACTATCAACTTTTGTTATATTTAAGAGGTTTTTAACAATTTATAAATAAAGGATTTAGTTTCAACTCTATCTCAAGTGCAGTCTTGTTCTTGAGATAGAGAGGTGTACCACGCCACTCTGCTATTGTATTTTTATACTAAGAACCTTTTATTTAATTTGCCTAATGATTTTTCATTCTTAGGAATCAAACAATCCTTAGTTATTGGAAATTTGTAAAAATCTCGATAAAGATATGCAAAAAGTAAAAACTATTTGTAAGAAGCGTGTAAAGGTTTTGACGTAGTTTCATAGCAATTTACTGACTAGGATTTACGGCAATTTTTATAAGTTCTACAATAAGAAATCGAAATTAACTTACAATTACTAAAAATAAATTAATAAATATACACATATCTCTTTGTAAACGGAAAAGGGAGAAAGTATTCACTCTTTAATAAGTTCTCTAAAAGTAACTATTACTTTGAGAAATGGTAGACAGATATAAGTGTATACTTAACATTCAATGTTAAATTTTGAAGTGGATCCATAATAAAATCTTAAGTTAATAAAAATATTAAGTGAATGCCTAATTTGAAACATCACGCAAGTTCCCACGAATAATGAAATTAACTTTTAACATTCCTAACGCGATATAAAAAATAAACAACAAATGTTTCACAAAGGTTCATTGTTAGACAACGATTGTAATTTTGGGTAAAAGTAATGTAACGTATGGTAACATAATGGTGGGAAAGTAGCCGATAGAAAAGTTCGCTGGAGATAACTTGAAGTTAAATATTACAAGTACGATATAGAAATTTTTCTAATGACTACTCGTTTTTATTGTTATAATATAATTGTTTGTTGGATTGTTTTGTGTCCGACGTATGTCACCGGGATAGTGACTAATTGTCAATACGACGGTTGTGGGTTCGATCCAGTGGGAATAATTTTTTTTTTCGCTCTGATAGCAACACGTTAAAAAAGTCTCAAAAATTGGCTGGAGCGTGGAGAACAGTGTCTCTTTACACAAGAATCCGGAATCCATCTGCTTACCCTGCTATATGTGGGATTGATGTCTTGCGATATTGTAGTTATAGACTGGTGTAGGTTTGATTTCGTCCGGGACAAGCATTTATGTGATAAATACTATGTATTTATTAGATAAATAATAAATATTATTAAAACTTATTCTTATATCTAATCCTGAATTTACCTGAGCAAGTTTCTACACAGTCATGCATAAAACTGTCAACTAGCAGTACATTGTTGCATAAAAAAGTCAACTCAACTCTAAAGGAATGCAGAAAAACCAGCATTTTCTTAAAGAAAGCTCGATGGTGTGGAGAAAAATGTAGTTCTCGCCCTACAAGGTGGATGGAAGGTTATTTTCACATACTTTCTCATGTTACTAGTTTAGATCGAGTAAATCTATACCATAAATATTTATTTAACTGAAATCGCTTTCATAAAAGCTCGTCGTTGGCTTTCAAGTTATCAATATCGGAGCCGTCGTGGCGCAGAGGCAAAGGTGTAAACGCGATGGTTGTGAGTTCAATTCCCACTTCCCCGAGAATTATTATTCATTAATATTTTCATTTGTTATCTCTGGTACTAAGGCAAGGCTCAATGCCTCAAGAATTTGGGGGAATGTCGGGAACGGTGTGTTTTAACACTAGGTTCCCTTTGCCTACCCTGCAATATGCGGGATACAGCGTAGTAGAAGGTAGAAGAGAAGAGATAGAACTTCACATTCATTTTTATTTTGAAGAAAGAACTAAAGAACTAACTATATAATACCAACATACAAGTTTAACTGCAATACACACTAAATACTTTTTTTATTTAAATTAATAAAGATTTTGTTTTTAAGTAAATAAAAATGTAGATTGTTTTTATGTATAAAATTGAATATATATACGAAGGGCTAAAAAATTTCATTTATTTATAAATCACTGACTTCCGTAAAGTGTCGCTAGAGCAGGGTTTCTTGCAAATGATTATATGAATCATTATAATCGATTGCCTATCGATTAAGCAATGATATGAATCAGACGTGAGTCATATTACATAATGCTAATGTCACCTGTCGCTTATTAGAAGTTATAAATGAAATTAAATAATAATAAAAATATAATTTAATATGTGTTTATAAAAAATAAATGTAAAGTGGCGAGCGGAATTGTTTTAATGGGAACGGAGTGTCTTATCACTAGGTTCCCACGTTCATCTTCCACCTTATTTTAAGTGGGATACAACATAAATTTAAAAAAGAATGTACATGTAAATGTATGTACCTTTGTTGTAACGTTTTTATATTCTTCTTCCAATTTCAGGAGTATTCTAATGAGCGATCAGTGAGACAGCGTTTCATTATAACGGGAACGGTTGTGAGTTGAATTTCGATTCGGGGTAGAACGAAAACATTAACTCACTATCTATTTCATCAATCATTTGTCTATGAAGTCTTAAGAGACGTTTTAGTCCCATTCTAAATATTTATATTTTATAATCCTTATTGTGTGACTAACACTTTAAAATATTCTATAAAGTTTATTTTAATTTAAATCATGTTATTGAATAAAGTTTACTTTATGTCTTGTTTTGCATAGGTTAGTGGACTCTGCAAATAAGGCACCCACGGATTTTATTTTGCTATTGGGATTTGAATTATTTTGGCCTTTATAAATCAATATTTGAAGTTTTTTTAGCTTTATGCCTTGTCTCATAGTAGAGTAGTGTCGAGTCGCTGTTCCTCATTATACGCCTAATTTTCGAGACTAGCGGAGTTCAACGCCACGCTTTGTTTCTGTTACCATGAAAATATAAATAATTAATTTCTTCGAGTGAGTATGTCCTCGTACCACCGCGCTAGGACGACCGCAATGTGTATATTATTTTGAAAAAAAAAAGTTAGTGTATTAACAATATGTACGTACATATTTTTTCTAGTGCTAATTGTACTCAGGCTTCTTATAAAAATATGTCTGAATATTTAATGTCTATATTTAAATTTTTCATCTCAAAATATGTCAATAAGTAAGAGTTTGTCATTATAAATAAAAGCAGTTGCAGATAAAAAAATATCAAACACCTTGTCACATGAACTTGTAGTTTTTATTGAATGGCGGAAGAGTTTTTATATGATGGGCATCTAGTTCATATTATTATTATTTTTTAATGTTTATAATGAACCGAATACAAAGAGAAGTTGGTACTTGTTATTTGTATATTAGTATTGAATGGCGGAACTCAACACCGCACTTTGTCACCAGAGCGAGGAAATGAGAATATGACATATTGCATATCGTCCAGTGGGAATCGAACCCACAACCTGTGTGTAACCTACCATCATACATATATGTATGTGTATACATAGCAAATCCAATATAAAAATCCACTTGCCTCACACAATACTTAAATAAAAACACTTCGGCCTTATCATGACTTATTATACCGTCAATCAAAATCGAGAATTTTATTGTTTCTATTGTTTACTCGTGTGTTATGCGTTCACAATGAATGCGTTATACCACAAGTGCACGTTGAACTAAAATATGAAATTTTTATTGACCTTACTGTGTAAAATATTTGTTTTAGCTTCCCGCATAGAGTACCTACGGTAGGCTGAGGGAGCCTAGTCCTAAGACACTCCGTTCCCTACTATAATAATGTGATATTTAATAAGAATTTTATAGACAAATTAGATTAGATTAGATTAGATATGTGGATTTTGGATCAATTTTATACTTTTTTCCCTAAATTCAAACGGGATCGGGATTTAAGCGGGGAAAGTCACGCTAACCGCATGCAAGTACTTACCGCCCAGATAGATATGCAATAATAATAGATAAACAGGAACAAATAAAATTTCAAAACGTTTAACAATTTATTATTAGTAACCTAAATATAGATAAAAATGTAAAAATAAGTAAACGTGTAATTAAAGCAGGCGTAGCCAATGCGGGCCGCTAGTGAAAAGTAAATGTAGAAAAGCCACCACTAAGTTGTATAATCTATATATATATAAAAGGACTTGTCCTCACTGCCTAAGGTAAGACGCACGCACAGCCGTAACCGCTGTGCGTAGAAACGTGAAATTTGGACAGATGTTTACTTTTGTAATCTGGACATCGACTAAGAAGGGCTTCTGAAAAATATTAACCCTAAAGGGTTAAAATAGGGGTTGAAAGTTTGGGGTGCTATGTCGGTTACCTCCTCGTGGAGCACCCTGGGCAACGGGACGGGCAGCAGCATCACAGTCGTGGTGCTGCTGCTCGTCGCGGCTAATAAACCGACACGCG